>PVKU01002276.1:0-37230 GCA_004027475.1 Anoura caudifer
TTTCTTCATTTCACTTATTGTAGCCTTCATTTTTTCATCTAATTTGTGAGCAAAATCAACCAATTCTGTAAGCATCCTGATCACCAGGGTTTTGAATTGTGCATCTGATAGGTTGGCAATCTCTTCATCGCTTAGATAAATTGGCTCTGGGGCTTTGATTTGTTCTCCAGTTTGAGCCATTTTCATTTCTGGGTTTTTTGTTCGTTTGTTTGTTTGTTTTGTCTAGTCGCAGCTGTTACGTAGTGAGGGGTGGAGCCTCAGGTGTTCCCCAGGGCGGGACAGCCCAGCCGCTGGGTAGTGACGCTGTATGTGTGGGCGGGGTCTGAGAGGAGATAATGGCGGTTGCTTTACTCACTCTGGGGTCTGAGAGGAGATAATGGTGCTTGCTTTACTCACTCTCAGATTCCAGTCCCTTTCACCATTTCCCCTTTGCCTGGATTATCTGCGCGTGAATGTGGGACCACCCGGTCAGCAAGCTGCCTTGTGCGGCCTCACTGGTTCTGCACAGTTTCCACCCGGTGCCTGGGGTCTGCTAGTCACTGCCTGTGCACCTGGGGGCTGCCAGCCGCTGCTGCCTGCGTGCCCGTCCGCACCTCCGCTTTTTCCTGCCGCGACTCTGCCCCTCTTACCAGTCTGAATGAATCGTTGTTGGACTTCCAAACAGTTTGATTTTCTGAGTTCTGGTTGTTTTCTTGTTTCTAAATCTTTGTTGTCCTTAATTTGGTTGTGAGAAGAGGCACAGTGCGTCTGCCTACGCCTCCATCTTGGCCGGAAGTCCTGTTTACCTTTTTTAAAAAACAACTCTACTTTGGTTGATCTTTTTCTGTTATTTTTCTGTTCTCTGTTTCACTTATTTCTACTCCACTTTTTATTATTTTCTTCCTTCTGCCAACTTTGGGCTGAGTTTGTTCTCTTTTTCTAGTTTCGTGAAGTATAAAGTTAAGTTGTTTATTTAAGATCTTTCTTTCTTCTTGAAGTAGGCATTTATTGCTAAAAACTGCCCTGTTAGAACTGCTTTTGCTGCATTCCTTAAGTTTTAGTATGTTGTGTTTCCATTTTTATTTGTCTAAAGCTTTTTTTTTAAGATTTTATTTATTTATTTCTAGAGAGGGGAAGGGAGGGAGAAAGGGAGGGAGAGAGAGAGGGAGAGAAACATAAATGTGTGGTTGCCTCTCGAGCAACCCCAACTGGGAACCTGGCCCACAACCCAGGCTTGTGCCCTGGCTGGGAATCGAACTAGCAACCCTTTGGTTCACAGTCTGGCGCTCAATCCACTGAGCCACACCAGCCAGGGCTGGAGCTTTTTTCAAAAAATTTTCCCTTTGATATATTCTTGGACACATTGGTTATTCAGGATCATGTTGTTCAATCTCCACATACTCGTGAACTCTCCAGTTTTCCTTTTGTAATTGGTTTTTACTTTCATATCACTATGGTCAGAGAATATGCTCGATATGATTTCAGTCTTCTTAAATTTACTAAGGTTTGTTTTGTGGCCCAACATAGGATCCATCCTGAGAATATTCCATATGCATTTGAGAAGAATGTGTTGTCTGCTGCTATTGGATGAAATGCACTGTTTGTGTCCGTTAAATCCATTTGGCCAAACATGTAGTTTAAGTCCAACATTTCCTTATTGACTTTCTGAGTGATGATGCACCCATGGTTGAAAATGGGGCACATATTTTCTTTTTTAATGATCACAGCAAGTCTAAGAGATAGGTATTATCTTCATTTTATGGTGGGGGAAGCTGAGTCTCAGAAAGTTTATAAAATTTGTCCACAGCTACCTACAAGTCAGTGGCAAAGCCTAGCCTTGAACCAAGGTGTACTTGAGGCCAAACCCCTCAATATTTTTTTAAAATAGACATTAACTTTTCAAACACTTTTAGGTTCACATCAAAACTGAGCATAAAGCACACAGAGTTGCCATAGACCCCTGCCCCCTACACACAGAACCTCCTTTACTGTCAACATCCTGCCCCAAGTGAGGCATCTGCTCCAGCCTACAGCCCTGCACCAACACATCTTATCACCCAAAACCCATCCTTTACATTAGAGTTCACTCTTGGTGGTCCACATTCTACAGCTTTTGACAAATGTATAACGACATTTATTCACCATCACAGCATCACACATAGTATTTTTCCTGCCCTAGACATACTCTGTCCTCCACAAACCCTAGGAACCCCTGATCCTTTTAGTGTCTCCATAGTTTTGCCTTTTCCAGAATGTCATAGAGTTGGAATTATACCCTATATAGCCTTTTCACATAGGCTTCTTTCACTTAGTAATATGCATTTAAGCTTCTATGTTTTTTATGGCTTTTCAGCCCTCTTTTAGTGCTGAGTAATATTCTACTGCCTGCATGTACTACAGTCCATCCATTCACCTACTGAAGGACACTTGGTTGCTTCTGCTTTTGGACAGTTATGGATAAAGCTACTGTAAACATCTGTTGCAGGTTTTTTGTGGGCATAAGTTTTCAACTCATTTGGAGAAATACCAGAGTACAATTTCTGTGTTGTATTTTAGGAGTATGGTTAGTTATGTAAGAAACTGCCAAACCATCTTATAGCGGCAATACCATTTTGCATTCCCACCAGCAACGAATGAGATCCACCTCCTCAACAGCCTTTGGTGTTGTCAGTGTTCTAAATGTGGGCCATTCTAACAGGTGACTAGAGGTATCTTATGGTTGGTTTAATTTGCCATTCCCTAATAATACATGATGGCTAGCATTTGTCCATATGCTTCTTTGGTATCTACATATCTTCCTTGGTAATGTGTTTGTTCAGATCTTTTACCCATCTTTAAATTGGATTGATCATTTTCTTATTGTTGAGTTTTGAGTATAACTCTTTGTATAACTTGGGTAACAATCCTTTATCAAATGTGTCTTTCGCAAATATTTCCCCCAGTCTGTGGCTTGTCTCCTCATTCTCTTGACCATGTCTTTCACAGAGCAGAAGCTGTTCATTTGAACGAAGTTCTGATTATCAACTGTTCCTTTCACAGAGCCTGCATTTAGTGTTATATGCAAAGTCATCACCATACTCAAGTTCATCTAGATTTCCCCCTTTGTTTTATTCTAGGAGTTTTACAGCTTTGTATTTAACATTTAGGTCTATTATCCATTTTGAATTACTCTTTTTTGAAAGGTGTAAGATCTGTGTCTAGGTTCATTTTTTTGGATATGGACATCCGATTGCTCCAGCACCATTTGTTGAAGAGAGTGTATTTTCTCTATTGCATTGCCTTTGCTCCTCTGTCAAAGACAATTGACTATATTTAAGTGGGTCTATCTCTGGGCTCTCTACTCTGTTTTATTGATCTATTTGTCTATTCTTCTGTCAGTGCCACACTATCTTGGTTACTGTAGCTTTATTTTATCTGGGAATTTGGGAAGTGTCAGTCCTCTAACTTTGTTCTTCTTCTTCACTATTGTGTTGGCTATTCTGGGTCTTTTGCTTTTCCCTGTAAATTTTAGAATCAGTTTGTCAGTATCCACAAAATAAGTTGCTGAAATTTTTATAGGGATTGCATTTTACCTATAGATCAAGTTAAGAAGAACTGATAATATGGAGTCTTCCTATTTATAAATATGGGTATTTATATTTATTTAGTTCTCTCCATCTATTTAGTTCTTTGATTTCTTTCATCAGAGATTTATAGTTTTTTTCATATAGACTTTTCACTTATTTTGTTGGATTTATACCTAAGTATATCATTTTGCCAATTGCTAATGTAAATAGTAATGTGTTTTAGTCCAAATTCCACTTGTTAATTGCTGGTGTATAGGAAAGTGATGGGTTTTTGCATATTACCTTCATATCTTGTAGCCTTGCCATATCACTTAGAATGTTCCAGGAGATTTTTTGCTGATTCTTTTGAATTTTTTTATTTTTTAAAGATTTTATTAATTTATTTTTAGAGAGAGGGGAAAGGAAGGAGAAAGAGAGGGAGAGAAACATCAATGTGTGGTTGCCTCTTGTGGTCCCCTCCTGGGGACCTGGCCCACAACCTAGGCATAAGCCCTGACTAGGAATCAAACCAGCGACCCTTTGGTTCATAGGCCCATGCTCAATTTGAATTTTCTACTTAGAAGATTATATTTTCTGCAAACAAAAACTGTTTTATGTCTTTCTTCTAAATCTGCACATCTTTTATTTCCTTTTCTTGACTTATTGCATTAGCTAGTATTTCTGCTATGATGTTGAAAAGCAGAGGTAAGAGTGGACATCCTTGCCTTATTGGATCTTAGTGGAAGGTGAGTCTCACCATTAACTATAATGTTAGCTATAGATTTTTTGTTCTTTAGCAAGTTGAGAAAGTTTCCCTCTATTCCTAGTTTACTGAGAGTTTCTATCATGAATGGGTACTGGATTTTGTCAAATGCTTTTTCTGCATCTATTGATATGATCATGTGATTTTCTTCTTTGGTCCATTGATGTGATGGATTACATTAATTGATTTTCAAATGTTGAACCAGACTCGCATACCTGAGATAACTCCCACTTGATCATGGTATACACAAATCTCTTAATATTTTTAAAGCATTTTTATTGTGGAGATTTATATATACAAAAGTAGGTAGTACATTGAAACTGCATGTCCCTATCTTCCAGCTTCATCAGTTATCCACCAGCAGCAAGTCTTGAATCACTCATGTTTCTACCTATTCACTCTCTCCCCGATGCTGGGGTATATTTTTATAATCAAATTCCATTTGTGCCATCTGTAAACATTTCAATGTCTGTCTTCAAAATACAAGGCTTTTTCTCTTTTAAACAAATAAACTTTGCTAGATAGAGTAATCTTAGATGTAGGTCCTTGCCCTTCATGACTTTGAATATTTCTTTCCAGCCCCTTCTTGCCTACAAGGTTTCTTTTGAGAAATTAGCTGATAGGCTTATGGCCACCGCTTTGTAGGTAACTGTCTCCTTTTCTCTTGTTGCTTTTAAGATTCTCTCCTTATCTTTAATCTTGGATTATGTAATTATGATGTGCCTTGGTGTGTGCTTCCTTGGGTCCAACTTCTTTGGGACTCTCTGAGCTTTCTGGACTTCCTAGAAGTCTATTTCCTTTGCCAGATTCAGGAAGTTCTCCTGAAAAGCTATCATTTGGAATGAAGGGCAAATAAAGTGCTTCCCAGATAAGGTAAAGTTAAAAGAGTTCATCATCACCAAGCCCTTGTTATATGAAATGTTAAAGGGACTTATCTAAGAAAAAGAAGATCAAAACTATGAACAATAAAATGACAACAAACTAATTACTATCAACAACTAAACCTAAAAATAAAAATAAAAACAAACTAAGCAAACATCTAGAACAGGAACAGAATCACAGAAATGGAGATCACATGGAGGGTTATCAGTGGGGAGGGGGAGGGGGAGAATGGGGAAAAACGTACAGGGAATAAGAAGCATAAATTGTAGGTACAAAATAGACAGGGGGAGATTAAGAATAGTGTAGGTAATGGAGAAGCCAAAGAACTTATGTGTATGACCCATGGACACAAACTAAGGTGGGGGGCTGCTGGTGGGAGCACAGTACAGGGTGGAATTAAGGAGTGAAAAAATGGGACAACTGTAATAACATAATCAATAAAATATATTTTAAAAAAAGAAACAAATAAACTTAACCTATCTTAAAATTTTAACAATTTTTGGTATCATTAAAAATTCAATCAGCACACAAATATCTTTAAGTAACTTTTTATTACTGTTTAAAATGCATACAGAAAGTGCACTAATCATAAATGTATAGCTTGATGAATTTTTACAGAGCTCATCACCTGTGGTACCAGCTCCCAGATCAAAATACAGAGCATGACGACACCCCAGAAGCTTCCCTTGCCACAGGGTAATTCTGCTGTTCTTCAAATCCTAAAGTTTTCAGAGACAAAGTCATGCAGACTCAGGCCAGCCTGTGGCTCTGTGACCCCGGCACTCAGAGGAAAGCAACTGAACCAATCCCTCAATGACTGCTCCCATCAGTTCAGTCCTTAATACAGATGCTAAAGTATTCCTTGTGTCTTTTCATCCTCACATTGACCTCCCATTTTACAGATCAAGGAAATGAGGTTTGAAGAAGTGGCATTATATGTCCAGAGTCACACAAATAGTTGGTAGTCAAAAGAGAGAAAAGAAGAAATCTGAGGCCCAGAGAGGTTTGGTAACTTCCTCAGGTCTCACAGCTGGTAAGTGGCAGAAGCTGGGATTTGAACACAGGTCTACTGCAATCTACAGCCCACCCCCCCCACCCCAACCTGGGGCCATCCCTCCTCCACAGTCTGAGAGTGAGCATCATACACACTCACTGGCGGCTACCCCAGCCCCTTCCAGACAGCATGCCCATTCAGTTCACTTCAACATGGTCCCTGAGGTCTGTGGACCAGAAGGAAATTCCCACCTTCTGAGCCCCGGAGGTAGGCAGAGAAGGTAGGGAGAAGAGGGTCTCCAGAGCACCACTTGACATTGCCCTCCCCCTCCACTCTCCCTCCCTTCCTTCCTATTTATTCTTCCTCCCCTTCCCCAGCCTCCCATTTCCTCTCTGGCCCCCATCATCCCATCCTTCTCTCTCCCAACTTCCCCTCAGGTTCCTCCCCCTCCCCTCCCTCCCCTTCCCACTCTCTCCTCCTTCTCTCTCCCTCTGTCTCATAGCCACCCCACCTGCCATCCCTGTTGACAAACTTCCTGATCCCCAGTGCCTTCAACAAAAGAGGGGAAATTTTTAATTTAAAGTCAAGCCTCAGAAGAGAAAGACAAAGGAAAAGGGTAGAAATTAGAGGGGCTCCTGCACCAGGGGCTGGTACGGTCCCCAGATCAGCACCAGCAGGGACGTCACTCTGGACACTGTAATTTGGTTTCTTATCACCAGTGACCTGTGACCAGCCCTCCTGAACACCAAGGGGAAGGGAAAAAGGAAGAAAATTGGATGAAAAACAGGTGTGGGAGTAGGTCTGTGGTGTGTGAGTAATATCACTTAATTTTAGCCACCTCTAATTTTCCATCTTGTCATGGCATGCAATTTCCTCTTTCCTCCCCTTCCCATCCCCAGCTGAACAATGATTTTCAAAATAGTGGCTCATTCTAACTTTATCATATAATAAACCTGTGGGCAGCACACTTCTTCCATGGGAGACACCAAAGGACAGTGCCCTGAATTCAACAGGACAAAGGCATGAGCGGCGCTCATCACCTTTAGCTACGTGAGCTTCAGTAAGTTCTTTAGCCTCTGTGGTCATGTTTCCCCATCTCTACAGTGGGGATAAATAGTAGCCACCTCCTAAGCTTGATGGAGATTGAAGGAGTGAATACGTGAAAGGCCCTCTAGTAACAGGCACACACAGAGTGCTCAGTCAGTGCTAATTAACATAATTGTGTTGCGCAGCATCCCCAGCTGCTGCTCAGAACTCTGTTTACCAGAAGCACCAGCTGCCCTCCCACCCAACACTCCCAGGTTTTACCTGGGTTGAGACCACAGCTCACCTTTGTAAGCCCATGGGTTTCATATGTGCAGCTTGCCCGGGGCACTCTTTTCTTTTTCTTTTGAAGAACTCCTGCATATCTTCAAGACTCAGCTCAAATGTGACCTCCTCTGTGAAGCCTTCCCATCCCCTAGACCATTGGCCCCTCCCTGCTCAGTGTACCCCTGGTACCCCTGGCATGTCGTGCAGAACCTTTACTTGACGAAACTGAAGGGCGCTCCAAGTCCAAGTGTTTCAGTATGTGCTCAGCCACTTCCAACAGTGGGTGGTCAATACCTGTTCCATGCATGGAGCTCAAGTGTGAAGCCACAAGACAGCCAACCTTCCACTACATGTATTTACAGAGGGCCCGCTGAGCACCAAGGACCAAGGACTGAGCCTGTTTAATATACAACTGATGAATTAGTTATATCAAGAGAAAGTCTGCACCTCAGACTTTCCAAACCTCAAAAATGTCTGAAAGCAGACTCACTAGCCTCACCCCTAGAGTGCCTTTCTTTTGCTCAGACTAGCTTCTAAGACACACACAGGGAAAGAAAACACAGAAATACAGCAAACCAAAGCTAGATTAAACCCAGCTGTCACCAGAGGGGATAAAACCCAGCATTTATGGAGCATCCATAGGTTGCTGCAACTTTCCTCTCCTTATTTCATGTCTTCCCTACAAGGCAAGGACTATTATTCGCTCCCCAATAAGAAAGCTGAAGCTCAGAGAGGTGAAATGATTTTCCCAGCCTCAGTGGCAGATCTGAGACTGTAGCCCAGTGCATCTCAGGAGAAAACATCTATGTGCCTTTCTCTCTGCAGGCTGCCTCCAATCACCTGAGGGGAGCCATCCTGTCTGTCACGCCCCCCTCCCTCCCATTGACTGGGCTTCCTCCTGACCTTTTTTCCCCTGTCTCAGGACATGTTTGTATCCCAAGGTTTTTTATGAGCTCACCCTGAATCAGAGATCAGCTGTCCATACCTTCTGACTCTGCAGCAGCCACAAGGAAAGAACTCCCGTATATTCACAGCTCTCTGATACTTAGACCACCTCTATGACACAGGTGTTTGAGCAAATGACCACAGACTTGCTGGCCAGAGATTCAGTGAGACTCCAGGGAAGACTTCTGTGAACAAGAAAAGTATCTGCTACACATCATAGCAGCTCCATAACTGGAGGCTGCCATACAGCTGTCAACAAAACAGATAGTAAATTTCATCCCTATAATACTCAGGTTTAAAAGGTGACAAATATTTTAGCCTTCTATCTCAGGCTCTTTACATTCTTTGAGATCTCTTCCAACCTGAGAAACCTCTCTCAGATCTCTAAGGCCTTCCCACCTCCCATCCCCCCACCCCCTCCCCACTTCAGTGTTCTAACTATAACAGCATATAAAGCCCACCTCCACCCAGCCTGCCATCTCTCCCTGGCCCACCCACCTGACATGGGAAAGATCTTATGCAGCTGCAAAGGTGTTTGCTATTTAGATGGCAACTCAGGTAGATACCTTAGTATCTAAACATCTTTCATTCGGAAGCCTCCTGCTCCGAGGGACAGAGGGATTGCACAGGGACCGCACAAGTGCACGATGACAGAGCCTGTCTTCTTATTTTGTTATTTACATAGAGCCAAGGTGGCCCTCTCAAACAAGCACTAATTGGCAGGGAGCAGGCATCACGTGTGATGTTGCTGACTTACCAGCCAGCCAGCTGGAGGGGAAGGCCTTCAGGGGAAGAGGAACAATGAGGCCATGAGACCCCAGCCTTCTTCTCTCCGTCCCTGGGAAGGCTGTTCGGTAGCATCCAGAGCTTTCCAGCTGCCCGCACTGACGCTGCCAGCTGGGAGGCCACTCGAATGCTCCACCTCTGTAGCCTCTGCCCTTGTCCATGTGGGCTCTAGACCAGACTAAGGGAAAGACCTGGAGACTGCTGTTCCAACCCCAGCTTGAACAGTTGATGGCTGAGTGGCCTCAGGGAGGAAACATACCCTCTCTCAACCTCAGCTTCTTTAGGTGTAAACTGCCTGGGCACCAGATTACCCCAGTTCTCATTGATGGGTTCCACTGAGCACCTGCACTCTCCTCTTCAGGAACCTGGGAAGCATGTTTGCTGGAGGGCTGGGCTGGAGGACATTTCAGGGTTCCTGCTCAGAAGTGCTTCCCTCACCTCTCTTGGTTCCTCGCTTCCAAGATGACTGAGGAAAGAAGGAACCACGATCCTGCCAAAAAAAAGGCCATGGCACGTGCAGCCTATTTGCTGCACCAGCTGCATCCAGTGCAAGCCCAAGGACAAGGCCATTGAGAAGTTCGTCATTGGAAACATAGGAGAGGCGGCAGCCATTAGGGACATTTCTGAAGTGTGTGCCTTCCACACCTAGGTGTTTCCCAAGCTGTTGACACCTGACTGCGTGACTTGTGCCACTCACAGAAAGGTGGTTAGGAGTCTCTCTTGTGAAGCCTGGAAGGACCTAACAGCCCCACCCCAATTTAATCCTATGGGTGCTGCCCCACAACCCCCACCAAATCCCATGGAAAGTCCTTAAGAACTGAAGAAAAGTTCTCTGGAAAAAAGGAAAATGGATATTATACTTAAAAAAAAAAAAAAAGTGTTCACCCTGCCGGGTGGCTCTGGGAGTTAGACCCTGGTCCCGAACAACAACACAAAAGGGCTTCCCTCCACTGAAGACCAGCGACAGAGCCACCTCCTGCCTCTTGGGACACTCTCCCCAGGGACCAGGGACAGTCTTGGCCTCTTTCTTCAGTTCAGTCCTTAACATTGGCTCCTGAAGCTCAAGATTTCTTTGGTGGTCTTTCCCCAGAAGGTCAGTGCATCTCCATGAAGACTGGAACCCTGACAAGCCACCCTAACCTCAATGCCAACACACGCACAAGAGCACCACTGACTGAACTGGGTGCTCCCTGGGGCCAGAACCTGGTCTGTGGTATGTACAGGACATAGCTCATTTATTCTTCAGCATAGCCCTATGAATAGGCAGCTGCCTTTTACAGATGAGGAAACCGAGGCATAGAGGAAGGAGCAGTTAATTCTATCTGGAGAAATAAAGGAAGGCATCCTGGAGGAAATGTCTTGAAAGCACCAGTTTGCCAAATAGAGAAGGGGAGGGTCTTCTGTGCAGAGCGGACAGGGATCCACATTCCCCTTCTCCCCTGACCCCCACTATCTTTGTAGCCTGGAGGTTGATATGGTTGTTTCTAAAGTTCAGATCCAGGCTGTGCACCAGGCCCTGGCAGAAGCAAAGGTTTTTTCTATGTGCCCATTCGCTTACCAAGCTCTTGCAGGTTGAAAACACAACCTCTCCCAGCAAAGTTGAAGCAAAAATTACAAAACGTTTCCTTTGACAAGAAACAGACTGTATTCTTAATTCCATGGAAGCAACTTCTGCCCTCTCCTGAGGGGTGCCCCTGGTCCTCAGGCCACAGCTCTGGCTCAGCCAGTGGCTGCTCTATCTGAGGAGAAACAGCCTGCCCACCTGGCGGGCACAGTAAGAGGACTGGCCCAGGGAGAAAGGTGGGCCATGCAGGTGCGGGCGGTGGCGGAGAGAGGCCCGCTTCCTGCCCACCCAGGGAAAGAGCTGGGCACTGTGCTCTTCCAGCAGAGAAAGGACAGGAGGCTGTCCTGAGAGGCCTGGGCCCACCCACAGGGTGCGGTCCTTGGCCCCATGGTCAGAACAACAACACTAACCTGTTGCATGGGCAGGAGAGGCAGGGACCACAGCCACAGGGTGTGACCACAGCAAACAGTCTATGCCCCTCTGGCTAAAAGCTGAGTTTGGGGCCTGACCACTTGTTAGGGATGCTGAGACCCAGCTTCAGGGCTGGAGGAGGCAGGGGGCAAGAACTGGTGCAGATGGGAGATAATGGGGAGAGAAGGGGATGGGGGTTCCACCAGGAAAGCTTCCTACCTGCCTTCTCATCTTCCCCAACCTCCTGTGACAGCTGTCTCCTTATCACTCCTAGCAGGTACCTGAATATACTAAGGTTTCGTCACCTGCCAAATTAGATAATCCCTGAAATCTTGGTTGCTTAACACAGTGGAAATTCACATTCCCGGCTGGACAATCTCCAACCTGCTCCTTCAGGGACCCAGGCTCCTTCCACATAGAGGCTCTTTCCGCCAGTGGGTCCTTGGTATGCTCTGCGTTCAGTCAGATGGAAGAGGAAAGGGCAGGGAGGGTCCCATGGAAGGTTCCACAGGCCAGGCCTGGCTGTGGTCTACAGCACTTCCACCCTTTTTCCTTGGCCAAACTCAACTGCATGGCTGCACCTCACTCCAGGGAGGCTGGAAAAACAGTGTGGTGTGCCCAGAGGGACAGGGAAATGGATTTGGTGACCAACAAGCCAGGGTTTGTCATTTTGGGTCAGCTCTTGGCATGAAAAATCATAGAACCTCAGAATCATAAACCCGTAGGATATAAGGACCCTGAATTCAGAGAATCTTACAAATATGAAATCGTAGAACTTTCAATTCCTATAATCACAGAATCTTGAAGTAATGCAACCATGGACTGAACAGCTGGTTGAACATGTTCAAGTCCGTCGGACCATAAGTTGCCTGGCAGGGGTGGTGGGGCGAATCTCCCTCCACTTTGCACCCTCAGCACCCACCACACTGATCATTAGCAGACTGATGCTAGTAAAGGGTGCAGAAAGGGATGTGCTGCTTACTGTGTGCCAGGCACTGGCCTAAGCACTCTGAATATTTAAATTCAGTTAGTTCTCACAACAACCAACCCTATGAAGTAGAACTATTTATTATTACTCCCAATTAACAGAAGGGAGAATGAGGCAGAGAGGCCAAGGAATTAACATGGGGTCAGCTAGTAAGCATTCAACAAACACTCGATATGGAAATGTTGAACTAATGTGAATTGCTATCTAAATATGACAGATTTTCCTTTCACATTCTCTCTCAGCTGCGAAGGAGACAGACAGTAAGCTGTCAGAGTACAACTGAAATATAACAGAGACCCACACTGGGAGAACACTTCATCGTGCCCTTCACTCCCCAAATTTCTGAAATGAATTCCCATCACAACTCGACAATTGGCAGGGCCTCATTAATTTCAGGGAGGGGTTTGTAGTCGGTCTGAGGAGGGATCTAAGGAAAGGCTTATCCACCACACAGTGGCCTTGCCACCTCCATGTAATCAACAATGAACCAGACGCCCAACACAATCCACTTCTACATGTGTAACACGCTGACAAACTAAAAATGCCAGCCTCCTCCTTGTGTGTCAGCTAAATGTCACTGGCGACATTTGACGCAACTCAGAGATGAAAGTAAGTCCAGTATTATCGCTGACTAGATAACCACAGGCCCAATCAGGGGGCCCCAGCCCCAGAGCAGGAGAAGGAGAGAAGGCAGCCCAGCAGGAAGGCAGGGGAGACAGCTCTAGCTCCTTCCAGGATGAGCCCGCCTCCAACTGCTCACGGACAAGAGACTCCAACTTACTGGCCTGTTCTGTATGTGGGAACCAGGACTTACAACCACCAAGGCACCTGGTTAGGCCACAGAGGGCTGTTTCCCCTCTCTGAGCCTAGCTTTCCCACCTTTTGGGGAGGACGGGCAGAATACTATCTTCAGGGAGGGACTGACGCCTCTCTGACCTTCAGCAATTCACTCAGTCAGCCCCTGTTTACCGAGCAGCTATTACGTGACAGGCACAGGTCTAGGTGCTGGGGACACAGCACTCATTCAATCACCCTCTTCACCAGATTGTAAGCATCATGAAGGTAAACCCCAGCTCTCGCTCACCTTTGTAGCCTAGCCGGGGCCCACATAGGTGCTCAGTAAGTATGAGTGGAATGAATGCACAAATAAATGACTGCCCACTTATCTGGCTTCCCACCAGCCTGGGAGCTTCTTGGGAGGCTATACAGTCCTCAAAGGCAGGCATCAAGTACCACGCATCTCCTGGCACCCAGTTCCCAGCAGATCGGTGACAACCTTGGTACGTACTGTGCCAGTTCCCACCATGTGGGATGTTTTTCAGTGGCACCCAGTGTGAAAAATAACTCCACCGTGGGAACAAAATTAACATCACCAATGAGAGGCAGATGGACACTGAGTACCTCCCGGTGTCACCCTGATAAGAACACCACGTCACTTATGCAGTGTTTCAGCCACAGGTGCAGCTTCTGAATCTAATCAGAACAACACCTCAGACAAACCCAAAATGAGACACAGTCCATTGAGAAAGGAGCAGGGGGCAGGGCAAAGACTGTATCTTCAAATATGCCATCGTTATATAAGACAGAGAAATGCTGAGGAGCTATTCCAGGTTATGGAAGATGGAAGAGATAATGACAAGTGATACCATGTGGGATCACATACGAAAGGGAGGAAATGCTATAAAGGACATTACTAGGTCAATTGACAAAACAGGAATACGGTCGGAATTAAAAGAAGTGTTAGGCTTGGTATCTTATTGCTGCCATAACAACTGATCACAAATTTAGAGGCTTAAACACCACACGTTTACTCAGCACACGGACACCTTTAGGGGCCATTGTTCGGGCCACACAGTCAGTAACTGAGTGAAGTACCAATGATAAATTCACTGAAGTTGTATTTGTGCAAGAAAATGTTCTTATTCTTCCAAAATATATACTGAAGTATTTACAGGCCAAGGGCTGCCAGGTGCGGAGCTCACTCTCCGGTGCTTCGGGAATAAAGAACAATATTCAGAGAGACAAAGGGAGGGGAAATGATACGGCAAATGTGACAATTTACAACACGTGATTCTGGATTAAAAGGATATAGTAACCTTTCTACTATACTTGCAACTTTTCTACAAATTTGAAAATAATGTGCATGCCTGTGTGTATACTGGATTCTCAGTAAGTGAGGCTGCCGCAGAGCTGAGAGAAGAGGCTCCCCGTGTCTTGGTCCCATCTCACCAAACAGATTGAGAGCTCCTCAGGGGCTCCCCATTGCAGATGGCAGAAAAGCTGCATCCTCACCATGACTTTCAGGCCCCTCAGTGACCTTCACCCTTTTTCTCTGACAATCTCATCTTTCATCTCCCATCTATCCCTTAATCCACACCCGGTTGCTCACCAGTCTGCAAAACCTCATCATAATAATTGCTCCCTTTATTAAGCAACTGGTGTGTCCTGGACCCAACCCCTTGCCACTTCATTTAATCCTCACAACAGCCCTTCAAGTTAGGGACTGATAATTCCTCTGACAAAGAGACAAACACTCCCAGAGGCTCTATGACTTGCCGAAGGCCACACAGCTAGAGCCAGACTTTAAGTCTCGTCTGATTCTAAAGGCAGGCTCTCTTCCATGTACTACGCTGCCCCACCCCCCTAGTACTGATTCAGTAAATATGCTTTAAACACTCACTCAGTGCTGGACTCCGTACCAGCCACTGGGGTACAAATGCAGTCAACCCCACTCTCAGCCTCCAGGAGTCTATGATTTGGCCATAGAGGCAGAGCCAAGGCTGAGGTGGGGTAAGGAGTAGGGGTCAGGGTCAGGCAGGTTTCCAGAATCTGGCTCCTGAATCTCTGAGCTGAGTGAGCCTCAGCTAGAAGGTTATCCTGGAGTCATGGAATTCCATGCATGCAAAGAGGTGAAATCCTTCCTGCACCCCCTCCTCACCCCCCAAGATCCCGGCATCAAGCCTGGCTAGGGTTTCAGCCTGTGCCCGGGATAAAGGTGCCACCAACAATTTTCTTTTTAGTCAAGCCTCTTCTGCCTTCTAGTGGCAAACACAGAGATGACAGGAGAGGCTTCACTCAGAAGACAGGAAAACCCATGATAATTGAGCCTCCTCTTTAGCCTGAGATCTGTAAACTGATTTCCAGGCTTGTAAATGGAGAGGCCTGGGGTTGAGGCTCCAGTTTGGCAGGGGTCATTCTGTTTCACCAGAAAGGAGCTGAAGTTTTCTCAGATCATATATTTATCCCCAGACACAGCCCCGTGCAGGCAGGCTGTGAGCCATGGTGGTCACAACCTGAGCCTGCCCTCACCGCAGACTGAGTTCCAACCTTGGTTAGAGACTGGACTCACCCCACCAATCTGCTGCCATCCCCCTGCCTGCTCCCCAGTTGTGAAACACCACCATTATTAAAAATTAAATTCTATACATTTACAGTTAGATAAGCTGCATAGAAAAACAAAGGCGATGCATACTCAAAGTGTATTACTTGCTAATTATTGTCTTATCTTTTACTACTTTTTGCACCTCTCTCCCCAACTCTGTATTCAGGGACCTCACGTTGGTAACTTGAAATCATCCATGGTGAGAGTATTTACACCACACAAATTGGCAAACATGACAAAGTCAGGGTTGAGTCATTATTTAGTTGAATGTCTAGATGAGGAGTCAGCAAACAACAGCCAACACATTATTTTTGAATCGTGACCTAAGAATGACTTTGCATTTTTAAAGGCTGAAAAAGATAACAAAGAAGAATATGTAACAGAGACCAAATAGGCTCACAGAGCCTAAACTATTTACTCTCTCACCCCTTACAGAGTTTCCTGACTGTTCCTCTAGATGCAAGGAAGTGATGTATAAAATGTTAACAGTGCAGACTATGAACATGCCAGGTCTGTAGCTGTTACATTGTAAATCATGTAAAATATTGAGGAACTATTTCTCCACCATTTGAAAACTATTCTCTAATGCAGAAAAAAAAGTCATTCACATCATTGACAGATTAAACTTCAAAATATGTAGCACTGAAAGCTGAAAGAGGTTTAAATTTTATGAGTATAATTTGTGCAAGGTTTGGAAGACAATTTTACTGAAGAACATCTATCAGATTTAATGACAACAAATTTACATGGAAAAAGAGCAGATTGGAATGCAACTCCAATTGTCAAATTGTGTTTGAATGGCAACTGTCATTAGCTATATCAAAAATATATCAAAACATTATGGAGTTTCCTTAAAAAATTAAAAATATAACTACCACATAATTTAGCAGTCTCGCTTCTGGATAGACAGGGTCCAGCAGAAATAACACCTGCTTGAGTGGTTGGTAGGGTAATAATATGGTTGTAATCACTTATAGTTTTAATTTGAATATTTCACCTAAAATGTCATATGGTGTGCCTGAGTGTGAGATTGTTATGTGACAGAATGACATGCTTATGCTTTTGTAAAAAAAGATTTTGTAATAAAAGGGGTGTTATTTGTGCCAGACCCTGCATATTAGGTATATTTGGTGAAGAGTAGATGGGAATTCTTGGGATTTTTCTCTAAGTCTGGAATTGGCCTCCCACGCGCCCCACTCCCACCCCCATCCCCCCCCCCAAAAAAAAACAGTGAAAAGAAAAAAGTTAAAAAGCTGACAGGAAGCTGTGTGCGCCGGTCATGTGTGTGGACCGGCGGGGGGTGGGGGGTACAGTCTGACTAGGCCATGTCACTAGATGCTGCCCTCTTCCCCAGTGTCACCTCCCAACCTCCTGCCTACAGGTGAGTGCCTGGTCGCCAGGGGCTAGGAGCTGAGTGGGGCAGGTAAATGGGCCCTCTGCTGGGGATTCAACATTCAGGACACAAACTTTCCCTTAATCTACTGTTTTCCCACCCACACGTTCCCCTCTCCCCCCACCCCCACAGGCCAGAGACCTTCTCTAGTCTCCTGCCCAAGCTGGAGGTGGGGGAGTGGTCATCCGGCGTAGGGGGAGGAATCAGGGGGTCTAACTGCTCTCTGTTCTCGGCCCCACCTACTTCTGGATGTGCAGAGCCTTTCTGCGTCCCTGCTGTACACATATCCTGCAGCTGGCGTGAACCCACGGGGTGTAAGATCCAGCTTTCCCACGCCTATTGAGTCAAACGCCTGCTCTCTGCCCCCAGCTTCCCCAGTGCTGCTGCGGGTCAACTCCTCTCCTGTTTTCTTTGTCCTTGTGGCTTCACTATTGTGATAAAATCTGCGTGCTGTCATTTTAGTATTCAGAAAACAGCGTGTGTGTCCTACGTGTCATCTTTAATCGGAAGTCCTTTGCTGTGTTTTCCAATCTTTCTACAACAACCACACATTTCTTGTGCAATTTTAAAATATATTTAAGCACACGAAAGAGTTAAATATTGTGAAACTGTATCAAGCAATTTAGAAATAGGATGTTCATCACGTTTCTGATGGGAGGATGACTACATTCTGAGAAGGCACTGAATAGTATAAGAAAAGTATTTGGAGGCGCCTGGATTTGAACCTGAGCTGCCACTCACTGGCCCTGTGCCATGAAGGCAAATAAATTCCTCTACGGATGCATTTTAACTTTTGTTTACAACTATTACAAAGGACAAGCAGTGGGATGTATGGGGGAGGGTGCGCAGGGGTAAGCGAGGCAAGGAGACCATCATCCTTCTGGAGCTCAAATGTCACCGAATTCTAGAGGCAGCAGGGACCCCCGCGCACTCAGGCCAAAGCCCTACATGGGGCTGAGGCTCAGAAGCGAGCTAGACAGCGACCATGGCTACGGGGGTGGCAGGGAGACAGTGGGGGAGGGGGCGGGGGCGGGCGGTGAGGGACCAAGCAAACCCAGGTTATAGCCAGGCTGCTGGCCCCTGCACCAACACAAGGTGAGAATAGATACCAAATCCACACCCTCGCTGGCTGGATGCAGAGAGCGAGCCTCCAGGCAAAAACCGTATCTGTGTGCATAAGGGTTCACCTGAGGCGGCAGCAGGAGGCGCAGCGGCCTTTCCATATCT
Source organism: Anoura caudifer (assembly GCA_004027475.1). Taxonomy (NCBI): domain Eukaryota; kingdom Metazoa; phylum Chordata; class Mammalia; order Chiroptera; family Phyllostomidae; genus Anoura; species Anoura caudifer. The sequence continues at coordinate 18,171 of PVKU01002276.1, forward strand.
GGCCACACGAGGGCAGTAGAGGACAGGCAGAGAAAACTGTGAGGGTCTTGGGGAGGGGGTGAGAAAGGGTAAGAAACAGAGAAAGACCTAGAGAGGGATAGATAATACATAAAAAAAGAAATGGCATAAAAATAATAAAATGGGTTGGGGAGACCGACAGACAGGCTCTCGGTGAGGGCGAGCCTGGAAGCCCCAGAGCTTCACAGGTGCCAGGTGCTGCTGGCTCAGGTTGGGACATACGGTTATGAGGCCACTTCACAGATGAAGAAACTGAAGATGAGAAATACCAAGATCAACCATGAGGCCACAGAATTGGCACTAGATTGTTTACTGGCTAGGTTTTTCAATTTCTCTGTATCTTGTTCTTTACCTACCTCATAGGGTTGAAGTGAGGGTTAAATAACACATGTAAAGCGCTAGAGTAACACTGAGCACGTAATAAACACGCTATAAACACCAACTATTGTTATTATGTGTTTGTTGTTGAACCCTAACAACATGGAGAGGGGCCTTTGGTTTCCAAGTTTGTGGAGTGCTGCTGAAAAATACTCCCCCGTGTAAAAATGGGGGAAATGGAGGCTTCAGAAACTGTATGACTTTGCACATGGATCTGGAGCCAGGAAATACCGGAGGCAGGATTCAAAATCAGGCCTTTTGACCCTTTCTTCCATCATGCCAGCTGCAAAGCCTGATACCAGGTCCTGGGCTGGGGGCCCAGTGGCATGGGGGCCCGCACCATACTTTGCACTCAAGCAGCTTGCTGACAGGAATCAAAGCGCAGACCTGGACAGTGGCAGCAGGTCTGGTGGACATGCTCACTGTTCTTGTTAGGGACAAAGAAAGGAGATTTTGGTCTTGCTCACTTCCCACACCTCTAATTTCTAGCCTGTCAGGGACATCTGGACAGTGAGCACACCAAACAGATGGCACAGGAGAGGCACACGTTGGCATGGGAGGGGGGCTGCACCTGGTCTCCAAAAACCTGGCCTCCATTGCAGCAGCAGGTGCCCCTCAGTCAAGTACTTAACCTCCCTCCCCTGCCCCACCTTCTTCCTTTGCAAAATAGAGATAACAAGGATCCTTTATTCTTCAAGGGGGCAGGTGGGAGGGTGGAGGGAGGGAACCAATGCAAAGGGCCAGCCTGGTACACAGGATGCTCCAAGGAAGGAGTTCTGTTATTACTTCCAAAAGAGGTATACTAATGCTCTCACAGGGTTATTTTAAAGAGTAAAAGAAATGATGGGTGTTCCAGTGTCTCAGACACAACAGATAGTCAATAAACGAGACTTAAATTAGATCTGCTGCCAGGCTCTGTAGTGTTGAAGGCCCCCATGAGAAAGTATATGCCCCACATGGGTAGGACTTCTCAACCAACGATAACTCAGAAACAAAACCCCTCATACCTTTCAACTGCATCCCTTAAGAAGAATGTGAAGCCTTTGTAGCAAAGTGAGACTTGGGACCTCCCAGTCAGCCCTTGCTGTGCCCTCTGGTGGCCATTAAATAGTCTTCTCTCCTTATGCACCACCTTCACTCTCAGCAGGTGAGTCCAGATCCTGCCTCACAGTCCGTCATGGCCCCAAAACAAATGGCTCCCAGCTTCTCCCTGCACCAGTCGCCAGCATCCCGCACCATCCTTGCCAACAGGCAAACAAAACCAAGAGGTCACTGTTCTGATAGCATAAAGACTGTGGCAGCACCAAGGAGGGCTAACACACCTGCCAGGGCCTGGAGGACTCACTGGAGGAGGTGTCACTGAGCTGAGACTTGAAGTATAGGAAGGCATTTGCAAGACCTAGAAAGGGAAATGCATTCTAGACCAAGGAAAGTGCATATAGAAAGATGGGGAGGTGTGAGAATGGGTCTGTTGGGGAACTACAAGTGTCTTTGTGTGGCTGGGGCAGAAGAGAGGGCTCAGAAGGGAGGAGGGGCAGGAGGGACAGAATCACGAAGGAGCTCCATGCATTCACACCTCCTCTGGACTCAGTATTCTCCTCAGTGGTGTAAATGTGATATGGCTCTTGTAAAGAAAAATGCAAGGGCAGGTAGGTCTCTGTACAGTATCTGGCATTTCACTAGCCCTCAGGGAACAGCAGCTACTATACCCTAAGAACCATAGGAAGTCAGTCACTCCAGTATCTGAAATGATGCAATGACAAGATCAACTTGGAACCTTGCAAGATTCCAGGGAGGAGGTTGCTGTGAGCAGAAGGGAGGTGTTGGCTGCCTGGAGTCTGCATCCTCTTGGCCTGCCCTGGAGGTCACCTGCATAGTTTCCAAGTATGCCAACAGCTTCTTATGTCTCTCTGCCTGAGAACTTCCAGTAGCAATAGAGTCTTCACAGCCACGTGCGGGGCAGGCCAGAAATGCTTCGGAGTCAATGCCCCCGGAGCAACCCTCACACAAGAAGGACTGGGAGTCAGTGGGTAAGACCTCCTGCTTCCTAGCCATCAGTGGGACGAGTCCAAGGATGTTCCACTCAGCCTCTCAGAGGGTACCCACTTGAACTGAGCTCCAAGTGATGGCAGAGGAAACCCACTCACTAGGCTAGCTTTTGTCAGCTCCTCTCCATTTCCATCTCACTCCTGCACTGCTTCACTGTGCCTCTGTAGGGTCACCTCCCAAATAAACTAGTAACACCCAAAATCTTGTCTCAAGGTCAACTTTGGGAAAAACCGAAACTAAGCAGTTGGGTTTTGGAAGTGACCCTGGAAAGCAGATCTCAGAAGAAGATTCTAGAGTAAAATCACTAACTAGCCAGATGGCGAAGAAGACTTTCTGGTGGGAGGTGGGGTGTTTGTGTGGCATCACAATGAATGGCCCTAGCTGTGAGGGAGTAGGCAGGTAGGTAACACATGGAAAGGGAACTACAGGCCTTGAAGAAAGAGAATCCGTCAGGCTCCACTAAGTCTACTATGACTCAGGGCACATTGAGAAAACTAGAGGGTCTCCCTAACACAATGTTTAAAGCTCATCTCCTACAGCTGCAGGGCAGACTGTGCCAAAAATCAGCCTAAGGTTAGATTGTAAGCATGACTGAGTTACAAAAGAGGCTGAATCCACAGCCCCAAGTAAGTCCTGGGCTAAAAGCAGAGTCCCATAGAGCAGAAGTGAGACCCTGAGACTTGGCATTCTGACTGGAGAACCTTAGAAGTCCCCCCATACTCTCCTGAGCCCCGTGGGTGAGCACAAATGCCTCCCTTCCCCTCATAGAGAAGCACAGCCTCTCATTGCCAGGAGGCCATGCAAAGTCCTTGGCCTGCCAAGGTCATAGTTGTTCCCCACCTCCTCTTATCCCACCCCACCCCACCCCACCTCTCTTGACATGTAGACCAAAAACTACGGTCTGCTCTCAGCACGGTTTGATGGGGAAGTGCTTTCCGTGCATGGGAGGTAACATCATTCAGCAGAACTGCAGGAACTAACTAACATATACCAGGAGGAACTAGGAGGTTTTTTATGAGAGTATATCTTGAGGTGTTGGGCCATGGTAGAGGAAGAATATAAGGCTGTATAGGAAACCGTTTATTCAAGAGGGTGCTCCTGTCACTCAAGAGTTCACTTCCTGACAAGGATGTTCAAAGTCAAAGCTACTCTTAACACATTACTGGAATGGCTCCTTGAAGCTCGGAGATGACCATGGCCTACAGTACATGGGATATAAATACCACAACTGCCTTGGCAGAGTATTACAGAAGAAGTCAGAAGGCTCAGGGAAGTGGACACGTGCAAACGGATCTATGATGCAAGACCAGACAGCCACCAGCTGATGAAGTTCTGTACGAGTTCAAGAGGACACGCTCCTTACTAACTGGATGTGCACTGTGAAACAGTGACCACTGTGAGAGACTCTGCGGTGACTTACTTTACTCTGTAAACCAAGCTGATGGGAGAGAGTCATCTATGGGATCGGGCTACTTAGTTTCAAAGGGAAGACAGAATTCTGAATGATCAGAGGCCAGGTGGTAGCTCTTAACCATCAGGAGCAAGGAGCAAAACTGGGACGGCGACCAGAGACGCTGAACCATAGCTAAGTGGTGATGGCTAGTGGCCCATAGTGTTTCTGAAGATGAGCTAGCTGGGCAGCCATCTGGAGTGTTGACTGGTAAACTAAAAATTATTAGGAGCTTGGAAACAGAAGACCAACAATCAGTTACCACAAGGGAAAATCATGACTCCCTGCCCCCCGGGTTGTAGACTGGAGCCAGCTCTCAGATCGAGTCCATTGATTGAAGGAGAGGACAGGTCCCTTTGAGGAAGGACCCAGCCATGCCACAACAAGCATATACAATGCATATTCCCTCCTTCCCCAAAACTGAGTGTGTACTGGAGAAAAGGGAACACCCAGTCCTCTTGGGAGTGTTTAAGTAAAGCACCTGATTGGGCACTCTGTCCAGGAAACCCGATATGCCATCTGGGCTCCTTTGTTGGACAGGGGCTGTATGAAGGCCGGATGACACATGAGTCCTGGCCCAAGTATGTCTGACAGTGGAATCCTTCCTGCAAGAAAAGGTCAAGTGAGAGCACCTAAAACTACCCTGCTCTGACCAAGATAAAGAATCAGATCAGCGCTACCTTATGGGTACAGAAGGGACAAACCGGTGATGCAAACTCCGTGCCTCCTACCTCTGTTGCGCTGTGACCACTCCATCAGCTTCACCTTCAGAGGTTTACAACAAGTGGCTGAGGGAAAGGAGAGGAATCTGCAATGGATCCCTTTATTTAAAAAAATTTCCAATAATAAATATGAAATAAAAGGAAAAATAACCAGGTAGAAAAGAAATATAGACAGCTAAAAGTTTCTTTTTGTCAAAACTTTCTATGTATAATCATGCCATTGAAATTTTAAAAAAAGGCCCTGGCTGGTGTAGCTCAGTGGATTGAGCACAGGCCTGCAAACCAAAGGATTGCAGTTCGATTCCCAGTCAAGGCACATGCCTGGGTTGCGGGCCAGTTCCCAGCAGGGGACGCACGAGAGGCAACCACACATTGATATTTCTCTCCCTCTCTCCTTCCCTTCCCCTCTAAAGATAAATAAATAAAATCTTTTAAAAAAAGAAACAAAAAAGGAAGTATTACAATACCAAAAAGTAAAAAGGAGAGACAAAAGCTTTCTAAATACATTAATACAATTTTTGAAAAAAAGGAGGAACACTGTCCTGATGGGTGTGGCTCAGCTGTTGAGCATCATTCTGCAAAGTTAAAGGTCGCTTGTTCAATTCCCAGTCAGGGCACATCTCTGGGTAGCTGGTTCAGTCCCCAGCTGGCACGTGTAGGAGAAGCAACCTATCAGTGTTTCTCTCCCTTCCTTTCTCTCTCCCTCTCCTTCAAAAAAAAAAGAAAAAAAAAATTTTAAAGAGGAAAACCATTGAGTGCTGGCCTGTGTGAAACAAAGGGTTGCTGGTTTGATTCCTAGTCAGGGCACATGCCTGGGTTGCGGGCCAGGTCTTCAGTGGGGGACATGTGAGAGGCAGCCATATATTAATGCTTCTCTCCCTCTCTTTCTCCCTCCCTTCCCCTCGCTAAAAAAATAAATAAATAAAATCTTTTTAAAAATAAAAAAGTGGAAAATCTATGCCCTGTCAATCTATTGCAATGATGAATAATAACAATACAATTTGTTTTTAAGCCTTAACTTTTGCAAATTTGCCAATAACTTCATCAAAATTATCTTCTTCCCATTCATGTTAAATAGACTAAATACTAATATACTATACATCAATCTATCTTTATTCCTTTCTATTTAACATCATTCTACCTTTACTCCTTTCTATTTTAATTCTTAAAAGTCTCATTTTTACAAAGCAACACATGCATGATTGGCAGAGATTCTTAAAAACCCATTTCACAACATATTTCAGAAATGATACTACTGCATGGTTGTTGGGAACTGCCCTGCTTAGTTTCAGGAGCTGTAAACCACCCCATGGCTAAGGCTGAGTGATCAACCTTGGGACCATAAACCACTAGTTCAATAAACAACTAAGGAGACAAAGCTTATCTCCCTGGCAGGAGTGCTGCTTCTGCTCCTTTTACTTCATCCATAACTGGCCCCCAGTACTTGGTTAGCCAATGATGGGTAAGATTCTCCAAGGTGGGAACAACCTAAGACAGGCATGATCACATGGAGGCCCCAAGGAAAGACTTGGGGTCTAAAGCAAAAGAGGGTGATGGACCCTCACCCCTGGGCTATGACATAGCCTGAGTCTGTGAGACTCAGACTCACAGACTCTGTCTGTGAGAAGTCTCCTAATCTCTTGGCCACCTTGCTTCCTCTGCCTTACTTAAGCCTGAAACAATGACAGAGGGTGGTGCAGCCCTGTGCTAGGAAGGGCAGGTTCCCCGGATAATCAGGCCTAAGAAAGAATACATAAAATCTTGTGAAAACTGCTTTGCTAAGAATGCTCTCAATTAAATGATAAGGGTCCGAGCAGGAAATGAGTTTGTTTCCCCAAGTTTTGTAGCCCTTTAGCTAACAGACCCTGACTCAGAATAAGCCTGGTAGTTCTTTGTATGCTATCTATTGTTTGATCCTTACTGCCTGACAATGATTAATGAGCTTTACCTGTATTCCTGTGCAACTGAACCCAATAAAAGCCCATTGAGGAAAAGGCTCTTGGCCCTTCTCCTTTGAGAGATCGGCCACCTTTCCTCCCCAAGCAGATCATGTCTTGGAAGACTTATTCTCATCTGTGGTGGCAGGGGGGCCCTTCGGGCAGAGTCCCCCCACACATGGTACTTTGTTTTAGGGATGAATTCTTCCCTAGATTTCACTGGTCTCCAGAGTTGAAATTTTGCACTAGAGTGTCTTCACCATTCATCATGTTTGGTAAAAACCTCCATTTTTATTCTGCAAAATCAGATAAAATGGCTGAATAGTAGCAAATACTGACATTATCAGAGTCATCACTTTAAGAATCAGTATCCAGTTCTTCATGGAAATGATCAAAGCATTCGGCCATTGTCTATTTACTTCTTCTGGCATCTTTTGTCATTTCTCCTGGCATTCTTCTCCTAAATCTGATTTTTTTTTTCTTGTAAATGTCCACTCCTTCCATTTCAGGTTGTGTAGTCAATGGCCTTCTCCACAGTTTCTACGTGCCAGCCTTCTAGCATGAGCTTCACTACACATTGTTCAAGGCTTATTCTTGCTCCTTGCAAATATTTTGGTTTCTTTTTAACCTCATCTAAAATTGCACATGAAATAATAAAAAAAATCATGTGGCACAAAGAACAAATGATGAGTTTTTTGTAGGCCCACGCTTTCTTTTAGATTGCACAGTATTTCAGAGGTTATCATGACCTTTCAAAATTTGTCCACACTATACACACAGCTTCATTTGCACCAACCTTCTGCAGCATTTTAATAGATAAGGTGATATTGAAAAGAATGGATAACCTTTTCCAAAAGTTTTAAAAAATCACACATTAATAAACACTTTCAAAAGTGTGAACTCTATGAAAGTTCAGGAAAAAAAAAGATTTTACAAGGCACAAATAAAGATTTAGGATTAACATCTTTGATTTTTACCTAAAATGCACCATACTTATCAAACAAAAATATTATGTCTCAAGTTTCACACTTAGTTTTACTGTTTTAAATTTTAAATCCAAAAAATCTCTAAGAGGTCACAGAATTAAAACTCAAATTCTGAGTCTTTATTTTTACGCTCACTTCATTCACTATTACCATGTGTTTCAAATCTGCTGTTTAAACACAGGAGCACATAGTTCCATGGAGTAATAATGAACTGTGTCATATGCGGCTCCAAGGACCCCAAACCTTTACAAACTCACTCTTGAAACAGATGCATGGAGCTGAGTCTGCATATACCGGGGACTGACTGCATGACTTGGTTTCCTCTGAACTATCTTCCATGTAGAATACAATGCTTATTAAAGACTAAGTAATGAAACAGTGATCATTGGGTCCTGGTCCCAGTTAAGATGGAGTAAGCACATCACACCCTGTCTCTCTCCCACTGTATGCAGCGAACGAGTCCCAGGAAAAACACAGGGAGCAGCTGTCTGAGGACCCTGAACATAAATGGCAGCAGGAGGGTGGGGGAAGGAAACCAGAAATAGAAGAACCACTAACCCAAGGGTGAGTTTCCTTGTTTTTCATTCCTTCAGTATTGCCCACCCTAGACCTAACGGCAGCCAGAAGCCCAGAAAAGCAAACCCAGAACTGTAACATTTTAATGTTGAAAGATGGAATCTTTCTCCCCTAAGATAGGGACAAGGCAAGGCTCTTTACTCCCGCCCCTCTCATTCAACATGGCGGTGGGAGTAAAACTGTTCTTGCTTGTACATGACATAATTATTTACACAGAAAACCTGAAGGAATATACCCCCAAAAAATCCCATAACTGAGTCAGTTTAGCAAAGTTGCAAGATGCAATGTCTGCATACAAATATCAAATGTCTACCTATATAATAGTAAATTTTGTAAATAGCACATAAAATTCCCCCCCCCCCAAAAAAAAATGAAATACCGTGCTTAGGTGTAAATCTAACACATATCCAGAGTCCATGTGCTGAAAACTATGAAGTGCCGGTGAAAGAAAGGAAAGATGTAAATGGAAGGAGAGACATATCATGTTTTGGAGCAGGAATACTCAATATAGTTAAAATTTCAGTTCTCCCTTGAAATTGATATTGATCTATAGATGCTACACAACTCCGATCAAAAGTCCAGCAGGAGTTTTTGCAGAATAAACAAACACATATTAGAATTTATATGGTGAGCCAAAGGAACTAGAATAGTCAAACTGATTTTGAAAAAGAAGAATAGAGTTGGGGAATTTGTGGCACCTGATTTTATTTTATTATTTTAATCACAATTTACTTTCAATATTATTTTGTACTGGTTTCAAGTGTATAGCATAGTGGTTAGGCAATTGTTTATTTTATAAATTGTCCACCCCCCAGATTTCCAGTACCCACCTGGCACCATACATACTTAGCACAATATTATTTATTATATTCCCTATGTTGTACTTCGTGTGACTACTTTATAACTACCAACTTGTACTTCTTAATCCTTCACTTCTTTTGCCAGACCCCTAATCCTACTGCCTTCTGACAACCACCAGTCTGCTTTCTGTGTCTACAAGTTTGTTTCAATACTATTTGTTCATTTATTTTGTTCTTTAGATTCCACATATGAATGAAATCATATGGTATTTGTCTTTCTCTGACTGGCTTATTTCAGTGAGTATAATGCCCCCTAGGTCCATCCATGCTGTCACAGATGGTAAGCTTTTGTTCTTTCTATGACTGAGCAACATTCCATTGTGTAAATGTAGCACAGCTTTTTTATCCAATTGTCTATTGATGGGCACTTTGGGTGCTTCCATATCTTGCTTATTGTAAATAATGCTGTAATTAATATAAGGGTGCACATATTCTTTCCAGTTAGTGTTTTGGTTTTCTTTGGATAAATACTCAAATGTGGAATCACTGGAACATGAGGCAGTTCCATTTTTAATTTTTTAAAGTATTTTTACTGATTATGCTATTACAGTTTTTCCAATTTTTCCCCCTTTATCTCCCCTGCACCCTGCCCTCCCAACCTTCCAGTACCCCCCCACCATTTAGTTCATGTCCATGTGTTGTACATGTAAGTTCTTTGAGTCCTGTGTTTCCTATACCATTTTTATCTCTCTCCATCTATTTTATGCCTACCAGTTATGCTTCTTCTTCCCTGTACTTTCCCCCCATTCCTCCCTTCCCCTTCCCCACTGAAAACCCTCCACATGAAGTCCATTTCTCTGATTCTGTTCCTGTTCTGTTTGTTTGCTAAGTTTTTGTTTTTGTTGTTTTTCTTTTCTTTTAGGTTCATTTCTTGATAGTTGTGAGTTTGTTGTCATTTCACTGTTCATAATTTTTATCTTCTTTTTCTTAGATAATTCCCTTTAACATTTCATGTAATAAGGGCTTGGTGATGGTGAACTCCTTTAACTTGACCTTATCTGGGAAGCACTTTATCTGCCCTTCAATTCTAAATGAAAGCTTTGCTGGATAGAGTAATCTTGGATGTAGGTCCTTGCCTTTCATGACTTCAAAATACTTCTTTCCAGCCCCTTCTTGCTTGCAAGGTCTCTTTTGAGAAATCAGCTGACAGTCTTATGGGCACTCCTTTGTAGGTAACTGTCTCCTTTCCTCTGGCTTCTTTTAGGATTCTCTCCTTATCTTTAATCTTGGGTAACTTAATGATGAAGTGCCTTGGTGTGCTCCTCTTTGGGTCCAACTTCTTTGGGACTTTCTGGGCTTCCTGGACTTCCTGGAAGTCTATTTCCTTTACCAGAGTGGGGAAGTTTTCCTTCATTATTTGTTCAAATAAGTTTTCAATTTCTTGCTGTTGTCCTTCTCCTTCTGGCATCCCTATAATTCGGATATTGGAACGTTTCAAGTTGTCCCAGAGGTTTGTAAGTCTCTCTTCATTTTTTTTGAATTCTTGTTTCTTCCTTTCCTTCTGTATATTTCTTTTGTTCCAAATTGTTGCTTTGAGTGCTGGTTTCCTTCCTGTCACTGTTGGTTCCCTGAATATTTTGCTTTATTTCACTTTGGGTATCTTTCATTTGTTCTTTTATTTTTTGACCAAATTCAATCAGGTCTGTGAGCATTTTGATTACCATGGCTTTAAATTCTCCATCAGATAGGTTGGCGATTTCCTCCTCACTTAGTTCTCTTTCTGAGGCTTTGCTCTGTTCTTTCCTTTGGGCCATATTTCTTTGTCTTGGTGAAGCTGATATGTTGTAAGGGGGCAGGGCCTTAGGTATTCACCCGGGCAGGGCAACCCTCCTTGCTGAGCTGCAGGCTGCTGGTCTGGTTGTTCTGGTTGATTTTTTTCTTTAATTCCTTGGTTGTTGGAGTTCCATGAAGTTTGATTTTCTGTAGTTTTTAGTTGTTTATTGATTTTAGATTGGTCATTATCCTCCTTTTGTTTGTGTGAGGAAGCAAAGGGTTTCTACCTACGCCTCCATCTTGGCCGGCCATTTTTAATCTTTTGAGGAAATTCCATACTGTTTTCCATAGTGGCTGCACCAACCTTCATTCCCACCAATGGCACATGAGGGTTCCTTTTCTCCACATCCTCACCAACACTTGTCATTTGTGGATTTACTGAAGATAACCATTTGGCAGGTGTGAGGCAATATCTCATGTGGTTTTAATTTGACTTTCTCTGATGATTAATGATGTTGAGCACCTTTTTTACACATCTAGTGGCCATCTGCATGTCCTCTTTGGAGAAGTGCCTATTCAGGTCCTCTGTCATAGCACCCAACTTTAACATTTACTATAAAGCTACAGTAATGAAGACAGTGGTATCAGCAAAGGGCTAAATACATAAATCACTGGAAGAAAACAGAGTCCAAAAATAGATGCACACAAAACATGGCAATTGATCCTTTGGTAAAAGTGCAAGTACAATTCAATAAAGAAAGGATGCCCCTGGCTGGTGTGGCTCAGTGGACTGAGCACATGCCTGTGAACAAAAAGGTCATGAGTTCAATTCCTCCCAGTCAGGGCACACGCCTGGGTTTTGGGCCAGGTCCCCAGTTCAGGGCGCACTTGATCAATGTATCTCTCATGCATTGATGTTTCTCTCCCTCTGTTTCTCCCTCTTTTCCCCTCTCTCTAAGAGTAAATAAATAAAATCTTTTTTAAATTTTTAGAAAATAAAGGATAGTCTTTTCAACAAATAATGTTGGAACATTTGGCCATTCATATGCAAAAGAATGAATTTCAACCTAAACTTCATGCCTTATACAAATATTAACTCAAGGTGGATCATAGATCTAAAGATAAAATGTAAACCTATTAAAATTTTAAAAGAAAAGATAGGAGAAAATCTTTGTTAGGCAAAGTGTTTGCAGATATGATGCCAAAAACACAATCCATTAAAAATTGATAAGTTGGACTTTATGAAAATTTAAAACTTTTGGTCCATGAAAGATACCATTTAAGAGAATGAAAAGATAAGCTAAAGACTGGAAGAAAATCTTTGCAAATCACAAAGAACTTGTATCCAGAATATATAATGACTGTTCAACATTCGACAATAAAAAGAACAAACTAAACCCAAGGCAAATAGAAAGAAGGAAATAAGAAAGTATAGAGTGGAAATTAATGAGATAGAGCATAGAAAAATAATAGAGAAAAAAAGGAAGTTTTTTTTTAAAGATTAACAAAATTGAGAACCTTTTAGCTAGCCTTTTTTTTTTTTTTTTTAAGAAAAAAGATTGAACCCCTGTGTTCAGTGCAGCATTATTTACAATAGTCAAGACCTGGAAACAAGCCAAGTGCCCTTCAATAGATATGTAGATAAAAACGCTGTGGTACATTTACACATTGGAATCCTACTTGGCCATAAATTTTTTTTTAATATTTTACATTTGGAACTATATGGATGGACATTTCTCACTTATATGTGAAATGTAGTGAACAAAAACACTGACAAACAAATTAGAAACAGAAGCACAGATACGTGAAACAGATTGACAGCTGTCAGAGGGGAGAGGGTGTGGGTGGACTGGACAAAAAGTGGAGTGATTCAGCATCACAGAGACACCAGTGTGGTGATAGCCAGAGGGAAAGGAGATGGGGGGTGGAGGACAAAGGGGGAAAAATGGGGACCGAAAGAGACTTGGCTTGTGGCGATGGGCTCACAATGCAGTGTGCAGATGCTATTTTAAAAACTACTAAAATCAGGAATGAAACAGGGGACATTACAATTGGCCTTACAGATTTTTAAAGGATTATAAAAAATACTATGAACAAGTATATACCATCAAATTAGATAATTTAGATGAAACAGACAAATTCCTAGAAAGATGCAAATTATGGAAACTGACTCAAGAAGCAATGGAAAATCTGAATAGGTCTATTACAAGTTAGGACATTGAATTAGTAATCAAAAAACTGCCCACACAGAAAAATCTAGGCCCAAATGGTTTCACTGGTTAATTCTACCAAACATTTAAGAAAAAATCAATACCAATTGTTCACAAACTCTTTCAAAACATAGAATAGGGGAAAATATTTCCCAAATTATTCTACAAAAGAGGTATTACCTTGATACCAAAATCACAAGAAAGCCACAGATCAATATCCCTTATGAATATAGACACAAAAATTCTCAACAAAATATTAGTAGACTGAATTCATCAACATACAAAAAGTATTATACATCATGACCAAGTGGGATTTTCTCCAAGAATATAATGTGGGTTTAAAATCCAAAAATCAATGAATATAATACACCATATTAACAGAACAAAGGACAAAAGAATGTGATTATCGCAACTGATGCAGAAAAAGCATTTGATAAAATTCAACACCACTTCATGATAAAAAACACCTAACAAACCATCATAACTAGTAACGCCTAACAAAACAGTAATTCCTCAACCTAATAAACAGAATCTACAAAAAATGCACAGCTAACATTACATTTAATGGTGAAAGACTGAATGATTTGTCCCTAAGATCAGGAAGGAAAAAAAACAAGGCAATCTTGCCTCTCTGTTCAACATTTTATTGGAGATTCTAGCCAGGAACTTTAGGCAACAAAATGAAAATAAAAGTCATCCAGACTAGAAATGAAGAAATAAAACTACCTCTGTTTCTAGATGACATAGTCTTGTATAGAACTCCCCAAAGAACCCATTAAAAAATCAGTTAGGACTAACAGATGAGTTCAGCAAGAGTACAGGGTATAACATCAATGTGCAAAAATCTATTGTATTTCTATATACTTTTAATGAACAATCCAAAAATTACATTAATAAAACAATTTCTTTTACAATAACAGTAACATCAAAAAGAATAAAATACTTAGGAATAAATTTTTTTAAAGACGTACAACATTTTTACTGTGGAAACTACAAAACTTTGTTGAAGGAAATTTTAAAACACTCATATAAATAGAAAGATATCCCATGTTCATTGACCAGAAGACTTAATGTTATGATGGGAATATTTCTCAAATTAATCTACGGATTCATCAAAATCTACACCAACTTGCTCACTTTGTTGAAATTGACAATCTAATCCTAAAATTCATATGGAAATCAGTAGACACAAAATAGCCAAAACAATCCTGAAAAAGACAAACAAAGTTGAAGGACTCACACTATGCAATTTCAAAACTTACTACAAAGCTACAGTACTCAAGAGAGTGTGGTACTGGCATAAAAATAGACATAGATCAATGGATAGAACTGAGAATCCAAAAATAACCCCTTCCATTTATGATTGAGTTTTGCCAATTGCCAAGAAAATTCTGTAGGGGAAAGAATAGTCTTTTTGACAAATGGTACTGGAAGGATTAGATATCCACATGCAAAGGAATGAATTAGGGCCATTACCTCACACATATACAAAAAATCAACTCAAAATGGATCAAATACTCAATATAAGAGCTAAAACTCTTTGAAGAAAACATAGATGTAAATTTTCATGACCTTTGATTAGGCAGTGGTTTCTTAGATATAACATCAAAAATGCAAACAACAAAGGGAAAAAACATAAAATTGTACTTCACCAAAATTAAAAACTTGTGCTGCAAAAGACACCACCAATAAAGTGAAAAGACAACCCTAGAATGGGAGAAAATACTTGCAAATTATCTAGCTGATAACAGACTTGTATAGAAAGAATTTTTACAACTCAATAACAAAAGACAACCCAATTAAAAATGTGTAAAGGACCTGAATAGACATTTCTACAAAGAAGATACTCAAGTGGTGAGAAAGCATATGCAAATATGCTCAATATCATTGGTCACTGGGAATATGTGAAACTAAACCACACCAAGATCCCACTTCCGAAAGATAGATAATAACAAGTACTGACAATGGTGTGGAGAAATTAGAAGAAACCCAATTATACCGCTGGTAGGACAGTAACATGACTGCAGGCACTGTGAAAAACAATTTGGCAGTTCCCCGACAAGTTGTACCCAGAATTATAATGTGATCCAGCAATGCCACTCCTAGGAATATATCCATGAAAAATGAAAACACATGTTCGCACAAACACTTGTACACAAATGTTCACAGCAGTATTATTCAGAACAGTCACAAAGTGGAAAGAGCTCAAACAACCATTAACAGATGAATGGCTAAACAAAATGTGGTCTACCCATACCATAAAATATTATTCAATGACAAGAAGGAAAGAAGTACTGGTCCACGCTGTACTGTAAATCAGTGGCTGTAACAGGGTTGGAGAGTTTGGGGCAAAGGGGTAGTGCCTGCTAATGGGTACTGAATTTCTTTTGGGGGTGATGAGAATGTTCTAAATTTGATTATGGTGATGGTTTCACAACTTTGGGAATATACTATAAGTCATTGAATTGTACACTTTAAATAGGGGTATTGCCCTGGCTGGTGTGGCTCAGTGGATTGAGTGACAGCCTTCAAACCAAAGTCAGGGCACATGTCTGAGGGGTGCATAAGAGGCAATCACACATGGATGTTTCTCTCCCTTTCTTCCTCCCTCCTTTTCACCCTCCCTTCCTCTCTGTCTAAAAATAAATAAATAAAATCTTTAAAAAATAAATAGGTGAATTGTATGGTATATAAATTATATCTCAGTAAACCTATTACTTAAAAATACTCAACTGTAAAAAACCAATTTTTTAAAATGTTTAAACATGCAATTCAGCAAAGATAGTTGGATGAAAAATAAATACATGAAAAGGGGTTTAAGGTGATTAGCCATTGGGGAAATGCAAATCAAACCCACAGTAAGATACCACTGCACTACTCTTAGAATGGCTTTTTGTAAAAAAAAAAAAAAAAAAAAAAAAAAAAAGAGGAAGACAAAACAGGTGCACTAATGTGGCAACTGTCATTCGTTGCTGGTGAGAATGCAAAACAGTATAGCCCCTCTGGAGAGCAGTTTAGCAGTATCTTATAAAGCTTAACATATATTTACCATATGACCTAGCAATCCTACACTTAAGAGTTTACCCTGGACAAATGAAAACGCACACCACTAAAGCCTGTTTGTGGGTGTTTATAGCAGCTCCATTCATAACCACAAAAAACAAAAACAAAAACAACCCAAATGCCTTTCAGCGGTGAGCGGAGTAAGAAATGGTGGGACAGCCATGCAATGGGATACTATGCAGCAATGAATGGGAATGAACCACTGACACAGGCAACACCTTCGATGAACCTCAAAGGTATTATGCAAAGTCAAAGAAGCCAGGCTCCAAAGTCTACCTACTGCATTATTTCATGTAAGTAACATTCTGGAAAAGAAGAAACTGTACAGACAGAGCAGGTCAGTGGTTGCCAGGGGACAGGAGCTGAGGAGAAGTTTTGATTATAAAGGAGCAGTGCAAGGAAGTCTTCTGGAGTGAGGAAATGTTCAGCATCTGATTGTGATGGTATTCACACAAATCTGCACATGCTCGAACTTCTAGAAATGTACTATGAAAAAGGTCCATCATGCTGTGTGTCAACACAAAAATAACCATTTCAGGCAGTCCACAAGTATATTTCATGTGCATAGACCATATATGCGTGTGTGCACACACACGCACACATAATTTAAATTCAACGATGAAGACTGCCTCGCACTTTGACCATCCACAAGAGGTTTTTGAGGTGACTAGCATTTTAAATCTCTTCGAGATTGTTTAGAATTGTTGGCTGATGTTGGTGATTTCAAAGGCAGACCAACTCATAGTTGATATCATTACCATTTTAAATTCTCTGCAAACCATGCACTCCTCTGAAGTGCATTGCCTCCTCTGAAGAGGACGGCTCCCACGACCCTACCTCTGGTGTGCCACTCACTCCTGTGGTTCCAGTTCCGGAGGGAAAGCCCTTAGACTTAGGGAAACTGACCCTGGGAGACTGGAATCAGTCCACAGGATAACGTGGGACTCTAACAGAGTCTGTCCTAGACCACCAAACCCTGGTGTGAGCATATCAATGGTAAATGTGTGTGTGTGCATGAATACACAAATAAGTAAGTCCCCAGTGGGCATAACTGTATAAATCTTAATATGTATTGGATATCAAGTAATATAAAGGAATTTTTAATATTGATAGTGTATTAATGATATCATGGGTTTTTTTAGAAAATGTCTCATGTTTTGGAGATGCATTCTGAAATATTTCCCAGTGGTATTTCACAATATCTGTAATTTTCTTTCAATTCTTCAATGAAAATTTAGTCAAAGCAAATATGGCCAATGTTAATCATTATTGAAGTTATGTGATGAGTATATAAAGATTTATTATACTCTTCTCTCTATTTTCTTATATGTTTGAAATGTTTCACAATAAAAGGTTTTCAATATGAAAAATGCATCAGAAAAATCCCAGAAATATTGAGTCTCTTAGTGCCAGAGCCAGTGAAGCCTCACTCCGAGAAGACACCACAGCCTCGACATGGTACCTCCCAACGAATCTGAGTCACAGCCTGAAGGGTCCCATGTTCTTGTTCCTTGGAAAGCAAAAGGGAAAAGCAAGTAACATGTTTTATAAACCTTCCACCCTAAAATGCTGAAAACAAGGATTATGTAGGGCTGACATGGGCCAACTTTCAGCTACCTTGAAGGCTTGGTTTTCCAACAGGCTGGACCTCTTTGCAGCAGAGACCTGAGGACAGGCTGCAAGGGAGGATGTCAACTCTCTCTCTCTTTTTAAGTCAGTATGACATGGGTGTCAGTCAATTGCAAAGTGGAAAGTCTTTTCATACTCCTTGACCTCTAAGGCAAGGCCATAAAGGGCCATGTAGCTTTCACTTCGGTCTCTGGAACATCTGCTGGGAAGCCTGAGTCAACATGTAAGGGGTCTGAGGGCTTGAGGCTGTCTCTGTGGAAGGGCTACTCGTAGTGCTTCAGGCCATGGTCCAGCTGAGCCTGGCCATCCTGGCATCTGTGCAAAGGCACCAGACACGTGACTGAAGTCATCACCCCTCAGACCAACGTGTCTAAGTACCACCAAGAGATCTCCATCAGCACTATATGGGACAAAAGAATGACCCAACCATACCAAATCTTTGACCCACAAAATCATGAGATATAAAATTATTATTTTTATATCACTAAATTTAGGGGTCATTTGTTGCATAGCAATAGTTAACAGTAACAGGAAGACCGAAGGTGTGACTTAGGCTGGGCTGCGGCAGATGCAGTTTTTACTGGGGCCTGAAACTTTAAGAAAATGCAGTCACTTGACCATGTACACAAAGTGCAAGACCTTGAAAGGGACCTGTACGGAGGATGGGTCCTGAACTTTAAGCTCCACTGGTGTCACTGGGCCTTGGAAGGGGTGAGAACCGTCCGCAATGCAGAGGGAAAAGGAAGAGCTTTGCAGGCAGAGGGACCTGCATGGGCAAAGAAGGAAAAGTGCATGGTCTGTTAGGTGACCCTGAGGAGCTCAGTGGCTAGAAGGCAGGAGCAGGGGGAGGTGGGGAGGGACAAGTGGGAGAGGGAGGAAAAGCCGCTAAACCAAAAGCTTCAGAAGTAGAGGGCATGGACAGGTTGAAAGGAACCTCCCTGTATGGGGGGCAGGAGGGGGACCCTGAAGTTTAAGTCTCACTGGTGTCATAATGACAGGATGCCCAGCCTCCTCTCCCAGGACAGTGACCTTTACAAGGTGCAAAACTTTAAAAGAATGATTGTAAGAGACTAGCCTTCTTGGCATGAACAGAAATGGTGCGAGACAGAATTCCAATGCCTGGCGTCTCAACACATGTGCACACCTGCGTGCAGGCACACACACAACCTGTAGCCTCCACTAAGGGAGTCTTGTGTCCTATGGGCCAGAAGGGGAAATGCTGGGCCACCTCATTCCTCCCGAGGCCCTGCAGCCACCCACATGCTGACTCTTTCTACTATTCGGTGCCCACACTCAGAGGCCCAGTAAGCCCCTCAAACTCTACATGTTGAACACTGATCTTCTTTCCTTACCCTCCAATCTCATGCCTGCTCCAGTGGCCCACAACTCCAAGTGTTGCCAGCAATGAGTTGCCCAGCCCAGACACCTGAGATTCAGCAGTGAGTCCTCCTCCCGGCTTCCCCACAACC
>PVKU01002276.1:37330-87309 GCA_004027475.1 Anoura caudifer
CCCCCCCCCCCCCCCCCCCCCCCCCCCCCCCCCCCCCCCCCCCCCCCCCCCCCCCCCCCCCCCCCCCCCCCCCCCCCCCCCCCCCCCCCCCCCCCCCCCCCCCCCCCCCCCCCCCCCCCCCCCCCCGCTTACCCTGGCGCTCCAGTTCACCATGACCTGACCTCTGAACTTCTGCCCCACATCACGACCTGCCCATCTCCACCCACTGCTCCACAGGCGCCCTTTACTCCCTCACCAACTCCCTGTCCTGGGTCACCTGCTGCCCCTAACCCCTGGGACATGGATACAGCCTCATCCTCTCTCAGAAGCACCTCCAGAGCCTACTCTCTCTCCCCTCTGATGACCCTTGCTCTGAGCAGGGCATCACCCATAACCTGTGACATTTTAGAGGATTTATAAGCAGAACTTGTTGCAGCCACTCAATCCCTCTAAGGTGTTTATACTCTTCTGTGAAATGGGACAATAGCCACACCAACGGACCTGAGAATGAACACCTAGTAAGCAGGCAATGAGCTAAGAGCTTTTTTGCACATTATCTGATTTAATCCTCACAGCACCCCGAGAGGCAGGCACTACTATTATCCCCTTGAATTGAGGAGAACACAGAAGTGAAGCATCCTGCCTAGTTCGCCTTTCCGTGAGCAGACCTCCACGACGACCCTTGGGGCACAATCAGTGCACCCTCATTGGCTGTTCAGTGGCCTCTGCAGCCCCACCACCCTGGGAATTTGGAGAGGGCAGAAATGATGCATGTTTTGCACACTTGTGTATCCCAAGCTCCTAGAACTGGGTCTGGCTCACAGTAAGTACTTAGTAAATATTTGCTGACTGAAGTAATCCATGAATGAATAAACCCAGCTGGCGATATAACCTGGGTTCCTGAGCAGGATCCTGTGTAGAATGTGTTTAGTACAGAACCTGGCACCCAGTTGGCACTCAATAGTGCACAGCTGCTGCTCTTGTCATGAAGAGAAGGAGGAGGAAGAGGAGGAGAGAAAATTATTTAAACATAAATACCGTATGGTGTGTCTATCTCTTCAACAACTGGAGCCCCCCACACAATTCAGGCCCATGTCCTCCCAGTGCCCCAGCCAGGCTGGATCCAGCAGACAGGGGAGAGTTTGGGAATACCCCTGGACAGTAGACACCCAATCCCACCTTCTCCTTGCAGAAAAGGGGCGATGTTCCTGCCTCTATGCTCACCATCAGGGGTGCCAACATCTCCGGCTCCAGGCCCCTCCCACCCACCTCAGAGCTCCCCAAACCAGAAGTGCCTACTCATCATCTGCCCCCCTACACACACACACACACACACACACACACACACACACACTCTCCACCCTGCCACCTAGCAACCTGGTATGAGCCTCCTGTGTTCTGATTCTGGCTCCTCAGAGCCTGGCTGTGAGACTGGGCAGGTCTCTGCTGTTCTATGAGCTTTGGGCTTCCTGACTGCACAGTGGGCCATAGGGTCAGGGGCCTGCGTGGGTGCAGGACTTCACCAGGTGTCAAGGCTGTGACTGACCTCCCTGGGCTTCCAGTGCAGCCCGGGCTAAAGGCGACACACTGGGTGAGAACCCCGGAACCCTACTAATCTACGCCCTGGAATTTCCGCCACTGGAATCACTCTGACCTTTACCCAAGACTCTAGCAGTGAGGGGCTGAGACCACAGCTTCTCTGGGCTCCAGGAGCCAGCCCCCTCCTGCTCTGGGCCAATGAGCACATGGGAGGGGGGTTTCTGCAGAGTCCCCACTATCCCCGCAGAAAGCTCTTCCTGAGAGGAGGAGGATTGGGCCCACTGGAACAGTGGAGAGGAGAAGAGATCCAGAATACCTGAATGGTTGGTCAGGTGTCCTAAACCACTGCGGACCTCTGTTTTCCTCCTCTGTGAAATGGAGCCAATAATAAACAACTCACCGGATTCTTTCAGGTTTGCTGTGAGAACAAACTAAAATACAAAATCTACGAAACTCCAGATGCTTTTTGGGCCCACAGCCCGTGCCCTGCGGGTCTGGCTTGAGCACCAACAGGAACCGAGGAGCTCCAGTGTAGGTCCCTCCTGAAACCAAGAATCCCAGACCCGCCTTAGCTTCACTGTGGGCGGGAGGAGGGCAGAGGCTGGGAAGCGGGTGGCTGGAACTCGGGCTGAGGGAGGACGGCTGGCCTCCAGAAACCTGGAGGGGGAGGTGGGCGAAGGAGGCTGGAGAGGGCGGCGTAGCAAGGAAGGGTAAGAAAGTCCACATTTCTAGACGCTCCCCGCGCTTTTTGCCGCCCACCCCTTACTTCTAAGTGACTCTTCCCCGTTCCTTTCTCCCCGCTCCCTCTGCTCCCCTTCCTTTCTTCTCTGCCCACCTCTGCCGTCCCCTTCTTTCTTCTCGCTCCTTCTCCCCCCACTTCCATCCACTCCTCACCCTCGCACTTTATAACCAAACAGCCAAACCCCTTTCCAATTAAAGTGGAATTAGGCAACTCAATCAAATTAGCTCCCTATTAAAGCCCTTCTTTATTAAACCGTCTTCCTTGTCCTGCTATTAAGTTTCACCGCCTGGCGGAACTAGAGCCGGCCCCAGAAGTTTACCTTAGGATGTCGCCGGGGCCAGCCTAGGGGAGGGGGAGCCCTGTTTCCCAAAGAGGGGGAGTCGCCCTGTCCGGAGCAGACGGACGGAAGGAGAAAAGGTAGGCCCAGGAGCTCCGCTCGAGGAAAAGCAGCGCGGAGTGAGGTCTGGCTGGAAGGAGCGCCCGCACCTCCACTCTCGACCACACCGCCCTATCGCCAGGTGTCAAGGCCCACTGGGGTGCTGACCCCACTACCGAAATGCAACTCCCAGTAACACCCAAAAACAGCTCTGTGGGAGATCGTCTTCCCGTGTAGCCTTTCCCGCCGATCTGCCGCCTCCATCGGCCCTCGTCCCAAACCTCTCTGAGAAGGGAGGCGCGCAGTGTACGACCGGGGCCGCGCTCCCATCGGCTCCCGAGGGAGAAGCACAGCCCGGCCGCCAGCCCCGCCGGACCCTAAGGCGGCTCGCCACCCTTCTCCCCCGCAGAGACGAGGCAGAGGCAGCGCCAGGGCCGGGCGCGGGCCCGGGAGTGGTGACCCCGCCAGAGATCGGGCGCCCAAGCCGGGAGTGGTAGGGACACCGGTCCTCCTCCAGGAGCAGCGGGCGCCGCTGCTCCCGGAGTCCCAGCCTCGGGGCCTTCCGAGGCGTCCTGGGAAGCGTCCTCGCCCATCGACCCCCGAGGGTCACAGCACCAGTCGGACCTCGCCCAAGCTTCTCCCTGGCACCGCGGCTCCAGCAGGAGGAAATCAAGACTTTTTTCAATCCCGCTCGCTGCCCGAGGAGCGGGACGGGATTCGGTGTCGTTTTCTTAGAAAATAACATTTATTTCTAGCTCCTGTCTAGGCAAAGGAAAACACAAAGTGAGCCATTCTCTGCGGCAGCGGTTCCCGCCGTCCGCGCTCCTGCGGGAGAGGCTGGCAAGTCCTGGGCGGAGGGGACGCTCCCCCTGGCAGGCAGGTCCAGCCCCGTCGCGCGTCGATCTGTCCCGGCTTCTGTGCGCACCTCGACCGCCCCTCGGAGACAGACCGGTCCAGGCTGGCGGGGGCAGGTGGGCAGGGTTCGCCCCCACTTTACAATATATTGTCTATAAAAACCTGATGAGTACAATGCACGCATAGTCTAATTTTTTCCTTTTTCCTTTTTTTGCTTGTTTTTGAATTTTTCACGTTAATACCGAGGTCACCTACAGATTACAATTAATAACTTAGAATTCCATTTTATAACATTATACACTGGCTTGTATATATATGTATAGATTATATATAGATTTATACATATATAAAAACACTGCACCAAGGAAAACCATGCTTATCGGCTTAAGCAACAAAGAGAGCGACAAATACCCCAACGAGGAAAGTGCACTGTAGAACTTGTTTTTACAATTTATATCGACCTATATGTGTGTCCCAAAGACTCGACTCAGTGCCAAGAGATTTATACATCCTAAATTTATATTTGTTAGAGCAAATATTTAAAATTCTTTAAAGGGAGGGGGAGACAGAAGACAGACTCTCAGACTATCCCACCATCCATTTGAGCTCGAGGTGGGCGGGATGGACGTTGCTTAACGGAGAGGCAGGAGGGTGAGCTTCAGAGGGAGCCTCTGCTCCAGGAAGGACTGGGGAGCCTCGGGGAGGGAGTCAGGGGCTGAGGATCCGGGCCACGCACCTCCTCCGAGAACATCCACTACCGTGGCTGCTCCCTTTTGCTCAGCTTTCCCCACCCACCCTTCAAAATAAAACTGAAAACCACCAAGGAGCGAGAGGGCCCCAGTCGGGGTGCGGAGAGCGCACCGCACGAAAGGGCGCCGGCGGCCTGCGGGGACAAGCCCGGTCCCTGTTTGGGGGCCGCCCGCTGCCGGGTCCCCCGCCCTACTGCTTCTCAGGGGCGCCGTTGACCATCGGCCCGTAGAGGCCGCCGCCGTAGGACGGCTCCTTGTGCACGGCCGCCGCGGCCGCGGAGCGATCGCGCATGAGGTCGCTGAAGGCGTAGTCCACGGGCGGGCGGAAGCCGAGGGTGGGCACCAGGCCGGCGGTGGAGTACGGCGCCATGAAGGCCAGGCCGCGGCTGTGCGCCGCCGCCGCCGAGTAGGCCAGGCGCAGGGGGCTGAGGCCGAGCGGCGCGCCCAGTGAGTAGGCGCCCGCGTCGGCGCCGAAGTGACTGGTGTTGGGCTGCAGAGGCGAGAAGGCCGAGCGGCTGCTCAGCGAGCCCAGCGTCCCGGGGGCCATGGCGCCGGCCAGCAAAGGTCTGTGGTGCGGCGGCGCGGCGGGGCCCGCCTGCAGAGGTGCGGGCAGCCCGGGACCCCCGGCAGCGTCGACGCGGCCGGGCCACCCGTCGTCCACAGCCGCCACGGCACCCGCAGCGACCTTGTCGGAGGGCGCGGCGGGGCCGAGGCCGGCCGCCAGGCCCCCGCGGTGGTGGTTCAGCACCTGCTCGATAGCCTGCACCACGTCGCCCCCGCAGCCTTGCAGCACCAGCTCCAGGACGCCTCGCCGGTGGCCTGGGAAGACGCGCGTCAGGATGTCCAGCGGCGTCCGCTGCCTTGGACCCGGGCCGCCACCCAGCCCCGGCGCTGGCGGGGCCTCTGCTTCTTCTCTGTCGGCCTCCGAGCCGGAATCAGAGCCCAGAGGGCTGGCGGAGCCCGGGCTGTCCTCCTCGCCGCCGCCTCCGGGGCCAGCGCTGCCCACGCAGCTGCCACCTGCCTCCTTGGAGGCCCGGGTCAGAGGCGACCCTGAAAAGGACTCGCCATCGCCGTTCTCGGAACCCGAGCCCGGTCGCACCTCCGGGGATGACGTCCCGGGACCCGAGTCCGCACCGTCGGGTGATAAGGGCTTCCCGGGTGGCAGCGGCGGGCTGCCCGGACGGCCTGCTTGAAGCAGCGCCTTGGGGAATAGGTCGAACTTCTGTAACTTGGCCTCTGGGAGGGGAGAAAATAGGAAACTATGAGGAATAGTTAGGAATGGGGAGGCCACCACACTCACAGCACCCCAGCCATGCGCATCCCAGGTCCTTTTCCTAAAGGGCCCCACCTCCATCCAGGGTGCTCCAGTGCTGC
This sequence comes from Anoura caudifer, assembly GCA_004027475.1. Taxonomy (NCBI): domain Eukaryota; kingdom Metazoa; phylum Chordata; class Mammalia; order Chiroptera; family Phyllostomidae; genus Anoura; species Anoura caudifer. Next base: position 42,945 of record PVKU01002276.1, read on the forward strand.
TCATACTTTCGGCTCCACCATTCCTTCCTCTGAGTCCCCACGGCCCTCTCTTCCCCCGCCCCCAGGGATCGCACTCTCTCTGTCCCCAGAGCCCCAACCACCTGTGCCCTGCACACTCGATGTTCAGTGCCCTCCTCCCCATATCTGTGCCTCAGCAACTCCACCCTGTTATCCCCTCCTGGCTCGGCCCGGCCCTGCCCTGCCCTGCCCTGCCCTGGAAACGTGAACTGGCCCTGGGTTCAAGCAGGAGCCAACACAACTTCCACCTACACCACACTCTGTATAGAAGAGACCACTCCACTTCTGTGATTCCAAGCGCCAACCCAGGCCTGGGTGCGCTCTGGCCCCAGGCAGCATGTGAAGGAGGGCGCCTTGGGCATCCAGTAGATCTCAAACCTCTCTACAGGGGCAAAAATAAAGCCCCTGTTTGTAAGTCACCCTTTCCAAAATTAAGACCTAAAAAGTTCTTGCCTCCCAAGCTGAGAGGGCCCCAATGGCGGCCGCCTGATTTCTTCCCTCGCTGAAAAAGCCACGGGGGTTTTGAAGAAGAGGGTGGGGCCAGGCAGGAAGTAGCGGGGTACGAGGGCCGCGCGCGGAGGGAAGCGAGAGAGCTCGTACTCAGAAACTGGGCACAAGGAGAGAAAGAAGCTAGAAAGGAGCAGGACGCAACCTGCAGTTGTCGGGGACATCAGGAACACGATTAAAGGAATCACAAATGGAAAAGGAACGCGAGCGATGTCTCCAATACCTAGTGAACGAGGTGCGGGACGGGGCAGGAGGCTTGTAGAGGGTCGGATTCCGGGAGAGAGTTGGGAAGTAGCGGGGAAACTGCGGCACATGGAGAAGCACAGAACGAAGGAAACGAAGAAGACGCGCGGGTTTCTGAGCTGGGGAGAAGACCCAGCAAAGTGAGCGGGAAAGCGGGGACCTGTCTGTGTAGAGGAGACAAGACTAAAGCATTCACAATTGAGCCCACGGTGAAAGAACGAAGTACAGATGCTTTAGAAAGAGGAGTTTGAGTTTATGTTCCAGATCAGGGGCTGGGTGCGCGGGAAACCCTAGGGGTCTGGACGTTTGGAGAAGAGGATTCTCCTCTTGAGTACCAAGTCAAGTCTCTGGTCCGCGCACCTGGGCCCTGTCCCTGTTCCCCTCACCTCCCAGGCCGGCGGTGCTCTCACCTGAACTCCCGGCGCCCGCGGTGCCGCCTCCGGCCCCCGCAGGTGCTGCCGCTCCCGTCCCCCCGCCGTCGGCGGCGCACATGGAACCGAAGACCTCGTAGGCGGGTCGCGGCGGGATGATGCCGTTGGCGGCGGCCAGCGCCAGGCCCTCTGCTGTGCCGTAGAGCAGCTGTAGCTCGCGCGCCTCGTTCTCTTCCTGCGCCTGTTGCCTGCGCAGCGCCACCTGCGCCGCCATGACGCGCTGGCGCTCGGCGATGAGCGTGCACTTGGCGCACAGACAGTCCTTCCAGCGGCAGTAGCGCTTGTGGCCCTTGAGCGCAGACACAACGCCGTGGTTGCGGCAGCGCGCGCACTTGGGGGTCCGCGGATATTTCTCGGCCGCCCGCAACAACAGCGGCGGCGCCCGCAGCAAGCCGCCCGCCACGCTCACCGGCAGCGAAGCGGCCGCCGCCGCTGCCGCTGCCACCGACGCTACAGATGCCACCGGCGGCCCCGTCGCTGTCGTCGCCGCCGTCGCCGCGCCTGGCACGCTCGGCAACTCGGAGCGCAGCTCCATGTCAGCACCTGACGTGGAATACCGTGGGAAGGAAGGAGAGACTTGCGGTGAGGAGTTTGCGGTGCGCGGAGCTAAAGCACCCGCTCGAGGAACCCAGGCTTCGAGAGGGACATTTCGGCCGCACCAGTCTGACTGCTGGTTGTCAAACTGCTGGGAGGAGGTGTCTTCGGAGCCCGCCTCCTGAGGCCGAGCTCCCCCACCCCACTCCCACCAGAGGCTTCTTATATCTGATTTATACGCTGGGTGTAAGATTTCGTTTGAATCAGTGATTCTACTGGAAAAAAACAAAAACATAACTTTTGAAAGCCACTGGTTCAGATGTATGTAAAGAGAGTTTAAAAAAAGAAAATAGTATCACCCAAAGTTTAGCCTCATCAGTGTGAGACCGGATAGAGAGAAATGTTTGTTTGACAGGACTTGTATGTGAGAGAGAAAATTTGGACTCAGCAGACTGGTGCCGAAACCAAACAGGGACACCCGGGGTGGAATGTCCAGTTTTGTGGAAGGGTGAAGAGAAGGAGAGTTCAGCTGGTTGAGCTGGAGGATTTTGTTTGTTTGCTTGTTTGTTTGTTTGTTTTGTTGGTGGGAGCCAGAGTGTTCAAGAGAACAGTCAGGAACAGAAAGAAGAGCTCTAGGAAGTGGAGCGAGGGTGAGGAAACGACTCAGGGGCGAAGTTAGGCCCTGGGGCCCAGGGACCCGTGGAAATGTGGGAGCCGCAAGTTCCGTGGTGCAGACCTCTACAGAGTGGGGAAGAGAGTTGGTGTGGAGCGGAGTTTAGGAAGCCTGGGGAGGAGGATTACAGAGAAAATTCAGCCGAAGAAACTTTGGATAGGCGAGCCCAGCCCAAGATTAGCTAGCTTGAGAATAGCGGAAAACCGCTGACTTGGGTGCCTGGGCCCCGGGGTTCACGAGGAAGAGAGAGGTGTGCTTGAGAGAAAAAAGAAAAGGAAAAAAAAAAAAAATTCCCGCAGCCATAGGCTGGGATGGGGATGGAGTAAAACCTGTGGCACAATCACAGTCTGGAGGAGCAGCCAGGGAGGAAAAAGTATCTTGCAAAAGTTACGTGTTGCAGGAGGGAGGTTCTGACCACCTTTCCCTGCTTCTTCCTCCCATCCCAGTTTAGGCGCCTAATCGTCAGAAACGCCCTCCCCATCCTGACGCCTCGCGGGACCCCTCTCGGGCGCAGATTCCTCCTTTCTGGACTCAGAGTTGGGTTCCTGGAACTTGGGTGACTTAGCAGGCAGCACCAAGGCAGGGGAATGGCCTCTGGAACTGGCTCTAAGCGAACACAGGAATCCCACCTGCGCCGCCGCCCTAGAAGGCCGGAGCAGGCCCAGCTCCGACCTTCCGACACGGCTTCCTCTGGGACCTTTGGTGTCGCCTGTCGACAAACCTGGATCCCTCCCCTCTCTACGCGCGCTGCCTCTTCCTTCAGGCCCCTCGGGCCGCACAGTCCCTAAGGCCAGCGTGGCCCGAGCTTTGCGTACGGGGGCCGCAGGCGGGGCCGCCTCCCCTGCCCTCCCTGCGGCCCTCAACTACCTGCCTTGGGCTCGGGGATCCTCCTCCGGCTGGCGCTGCGCGCGCCTCCCAGCTCCGCTGGCGATGCTGGCGCTCTTAGCCTCTTCTCTTTGCCCCCTGGCCCCTTATCTGACCACGTCACCCTCCTTCAGTCACCATGTCCAAACTGGCGGACCCCTTCAGAACGCTGCGCAGTCCAACCCTTCCGTCGGAAATCTGAGCCTGGGGACCGTTTAGAGACCGACCGGCTGGAACGCAGGACCCGCCCTAGCTGCGCCTCATCCCCTCGCGGAGCGCGCGGGTCGCTGCACACAGCTGGGCCCCAGTTGCCCGGCGCTGCCAGACTCTCAATGAGCCGCTCGCCTGCTCTATTGTTGCTCCTTAGGGCTCCATTAGACAGAATTGGACAACAATGTGGCGCCTGCCATTGGCCAGGGGAGGCAGACCGCACTCTGATTGGCCGGACCCGCGCCCAGGGAGCCCCGCGTTCTGCAGTGTCCGAAAGATTCGAAACTCCAAAGGCTCCGCCGAGTGTCTCTGGGAGGGGAGGGGGCGCACCAGGGAAGAAGTGGGAAAAAGTGGGCAAGAAGGAGCGTTGAAAGTATCGTGACAAGTAGTTTCCGTGCGCCGGAGAGCGTGTGAATTGCGCCTAATTACCGTGTCCGGTGGCGTCTCTCTGTAGACCTGTGTAACCCTTCGGCTTCTGGGGCGGGCTCTGCTGCGTCGCTCTCACTGGCTGGGGGCGCTTGGCAAGGCCGACTTTCCCAAGTGTCCCTGGCGGCCCGGGGCGAGATAGGGGCAGGTGACAATTTAATTACCGCGGTCGGGGTGGGGGTGAGAGACGGGGGCGGAGAAGAGAGGGTGTATGTGGCAATGCCAAGAAGACTTTCCAGCTTCCTTCCTGCTCTGTTCGGCGTGCTCTCGAGTCCTGTGCATTGGGGTAGTCAGGGGCTTGTTTTGGTTTTTCTCCTGCTGTCTTTAAAAGGTAAATTATTTTGAAAGTCCTGATACGATAATGGATCATGGAGGGTAAGCATGGCTAATATGGATTTTTGCTTTTGAAGGGGAGTCCAGAGAAAAGGAATGAGATTGCGCTTCCTGTCCGAGCTGGCAGCGTCCCCGGCGCGCTTCGAGTCCCCCTCTCCACCCGCCCTCGCCCCATCCCTCCGCCCCTCCTGCTCTTTCTTTTGCTCGCTTCTGCAACATTTCGGTTTCTTTTCACATGATGGTGGGATTATTTTGTCGTTGTTGTTTTATATTAACAGTTAGTTTAATTTTTTAAAACAAAAATAAAAGTGACCTTCCTATCTCCCCAGATCGTCTTGGAAGCAGGACGCGCAACCGTCTGTCTGTCCATCCAGCCAGAGACAAGGTCGCCGCAACCTCAAGAGCAGTTTCAACTTTCACCTTATTCTGCCATCCTGACGTCACGGCCTTGACACACAGCTTGGTCTGCAGAGAAGGTAACAGGTTTCAGATTTTGTTTACCTTTTGAATGGCGACGTCTGGAATTAATGCCGCTGTCCTCCGGTGAGATCGCCTAGGGTTTCTCTATCTGTGGTTCTCTGTGTATTTTCTTTCTATTTTCCTCCTTGCAATAGTCTCCCACTCTCGTTTTTTTCTTACCCACTTTTCTCTCTCGTTCAGAGTAAAGAAAACTCGTTTAATTAACAAGAAAAATGCGTTTTCCCATATTCTCCCTCGAATCCAGATCATGCGTTTCTGCGTCGTTCTTTCGAACTTCCAGGGCCACTGGGTTCTGGCTGGAGCCATCCGAGGCTTGGACGTACTGGGTGTGCAGGCTCGGCCCTGGAACCTCAGGACGCAGCCAGGCTCACCCGGCACGACTACTGCATGGCACCCTGCCTGCCCAGCTGCCTCTGAAGCCTGAGGCTGAGGATCCAGAGGAAGTCCCTAGGAGCCAGTCCCCACAGAAGACCCCAGAACCTCACGCGGGTTCCCTTGGGGAAGCCGAACCGGAGGGCCAAACTGGGGGAGGGAGGAGAGGAAGAGCGTGGGGGAGAGCTTCCAGAAGTCGATCAGGTCGGGGAGGGCGCACTCCAACCCGAACAGAGTCTATGACAGTGATAGAAACCAGGTTATTTGCTCCTGGCAAATTCCACTGGCTGGAGCCTGCAAATGTGTTTGGGATCAAAAGGGGTCAGGTCCCTAGGGTCTCCCGTGTGGAGTGAGGGTAAGGGAGTGAGTCCAGGATGATATATTCTTCAGGAGCATAGGACCCAGACCCCACGTTCCAACACCTTGAGGTTATGAGGTCCAAGAAATCTCTGTGTTAAGTGCACACTGGTGGGGTGGGGGGCTGGGGCTGGGAAGAGAGGATCGCAGCCAGATCCTTCGAGGGGGCAGCCAGGTGCCTCCTTCCAGAGCACCCTTGGATTAAATTTTACAGAAATTATTTTAAACCTCAAATGAGATGAACAACAGAATCAGCCTAGCTTTCCAGGGGGCAGTGGTCCAGACAGCCTTCTTCCTTCTTGAAACCAAGCCACTGTGAGATTCGCTCACTCGGGTGTGAGTGAGTCTGCAGCAGCCCAGGGTCCAGCCGAAGGTTCCGACTTGGGAACCTAGAGCTCTCCTGCTCGTGTGTAAGAAATCTCATTTTCTCAGGAGGGGAAGAGGACACATCGGGAGATGAGCCCAACTGGAGAAATCTGCCCACCCCTACAGCAGGCACCTCTCCATCCTCTTTCCTCCTGTCCACAGTCCAACAGGTCCGAGGCCCACCGCCTTTCTTCTGGTGTGAAGCTGGGGTGCACACGTGAGTGAGTGTGTCTGGAGGGAGGCGGAGTAATGTGCTGGAGCAGGGTCACTGCTCCCACACCTCTGAGGGCCACCCTAGGGCCAGTCCTGATTTGGACTCAGGTCAGGAGGAGAGGAGCTGACTGAAAGGAGCAGCCGGACTGAGCCACCAGCGGTGGGGAGAGCATGCCCAGACTGAGGCAGCAAGGGCTACCCCTCAGTGAGTAGAGACTCACAGCAGAGTGTGGCTTCACACCTAGACACACCTCTTGCACATGTGACCTCATTCTGCAAAGTCTTGGACACATCCTCACACCTGCATGCAGTTACCACCCAGGGGGTTCACTCACTTCAGAGGCTGCCCTCCCACCCAAGGGTACCCCTTCAGAAAGTTCCTTTGACTTCACAGCACTTCCATAAGCATGTCCACATCCTTGGAACCTCCCATTGGTGTGTGACCTCTCACCCAGCGCCCACAGACTCCCACCTGAGACTGAACACCCTGACAGGAGCATATACTCACACACGCGGGCACTCACTCCTCCACCGACCTAGCCCTACCCCTACCCCAGAGCCCTGTAGGTCGCTGGACTCCGGGGCGAGAAAGCCAGCCCTCCCGGACAAACGAAGCAGCTGAGGGCAGAAAGCCCATCCTTACAGAGTCACACACACACAAACTCACTCACACATGTCCTTGTAGCTCAGGATCATTTGCTGACGCTTTTGCTCTGCCAGGGCCTGGGGCCCCAGATGAGCGCTCCCAGGCAGGAAAATCCACCTCCAGCCACGAAAATCCACCTCCACCCTTGTTTGCTACTGGCCCCACCCCCACGCATCCCTTCCCCCAGGCAGTGGTGGGAACCCCAGGGGAGGCCCTACTGGGGACCCGGGGTGAGGCTGGGGGTGTGGGTTGAGAGGGCGGGGAGAAGACTGGAGGCTCGGCGCAGTGGCGCTGAGTAGGAGCGAGGCTCCGGGCGCTCGCTGACAGGGGACCCGGGAGGCACTGACTTTTGCGCTGTTTGTCCGCGGCCTCCGAGCAAGCAGACGCCATCTGTTTGCCGGCTGCGGCGCGTCCCGTTTAATTATCCTCCCGGCAGCCTAATAGAGATGATATTAAACTAAATCTTTCTGACATTAAAAGTAATTATCCCCAAACCAATGGCTCCGGGACGAAATCGCCCCTCCTGTCCCGGCCCCTCCCCAGGCCGCACCAGATTCCGTCAGTTTGGCTGAAACTCTCAACTGGGAAGAGGAGCAGATAAAGGAGGGCAGGGGCCTTGGGGAGAAGGGGCCTCCACGGGCCGCCGCGGGCCCTGCTCCCTGCACGGCCACAGACGCTCTTGGACGCACGGACACGCGTGCGGCTGTGCACACACCTGCACACGCACAAGCACACACAACAACGTTTTCCTCCGAATCCACTCTCGGGCACTCCCGGGCGGACAGTTTGAAGCGCAGTGGGTCCTGCTGTCCCTGCCCCCGAGCCCGCAAAAAAACCCCAAAACAATATCAAAAACAAACAAACAAACAAAAACGAGCTTTTGGGGTGGTCAAAGGCATGATTCCGGTTTCGGCCAGGGCCAGGGCCAGGGCCAGGGCCCCAGGCACTGTTTTGCAGCCAGAAAGAGCCCCTCCCATCGCGGCGGGCGACTTAGGCGCCCTGCGCTCCCCGCCCAGGCTTTTAGCGAGGTCGCACCGCTCCCTCTGCGCAGGCGAGTCCCAAGGCCTTGCTGACAGGGAACTGAGGTGACCTGCCCCACATCTTACAACTAGTAAGGAGTGGGACAGAATTCGAACTCACGAGTGCCAAGGGAGACCCCCAACTCGAGGCCCAAGTTCTGCTCAGTTCCAGGCGTGGGCTCAAGAGAACGCAACGGACCGATGCCTGGCCTGCGGCCCCTCTCCGTGCCGTTACCCTCGGGGACCACAGGACCCGCTGCGCTCGTCCTTCTTCAGGGTCCTGAACCCCCCACCAGAGGCGTGGGAGAAGCCGCAGCCGGAGGCGGGAGGTCGAAGTCACCCGAGCTGAGAGCACGGCCCGAACCCCACTGTCGCCAGGCTTCCTGTCTGCATAAGCTCCTGGTCGGGCGCTTCCGAGCCTGGGGACAAGCGCACGGAGAGTGGTGTCCATCGCCCAACTGTGTACCACCCTATTTTTGAGTGCCTGCTGTGTACCACCCCTCGGCCAAAAGCTTGGTGTGTGCGGTGTTGCTTGGTAAGCGGTTGGCCAAGGCTCAGCGACACTGGTTTACCCGGGGTCACAAGGTTGTTGAGCCTCGAGGAAGATGGGAACCCAGGTCCGACTCCCACTCCTAGATTTTTCTTCCTTCTCACCTCCAGTTCTGGGAGGGTAGGATCTGACTGAGGGCCTTCCGGTAGGTTTGAGCCCATCCTTCTCACCAACTACTCATGGCAACGTGAGAAAAGGAGGCCATTTGTTCCTTCACTCCTTGTTTTTTCATGTCGAGCACTAGTGAGTGCCAGGCCCTTAGGACCCGAGGGAGATGAGCCAGCCGCGATGGGTGGGCCCTGACAGAGCCGGTCAGCCACCCGAAAACACAGCCACACGCCTCACAGAGCGGGGCTGCCGTGAGAATGCGGCCTTGAGGGTCAGGAACTGAAGAGAGAGACCCCTGACGTGCGATGTTAGGCTTTCCAAATGGAAACATTATTATTGCTTGCTCTGATAAAGTAAAAAACACGAAACATCTTAGACAATTCAGCCAAGTATATTTAGAATTTTTTGTGTGTATCTATATTTACAAAAATATACTTTTTGTTACTTGCTTTTTATTTATAAAGGATAAGCATTTCTCATATTAATCAATATGTCTACAGAATCTTTTAAAAGAATTGGTTAATATTTTATTTTACATACATAATTTAGCCATTTTCCTATGAGTAGATATTAAGTTTATTTCCAATTTTGCTGTAATAAACATTGCTACAATGAACATTCTTTGTGAATTTGCCTTATTATTTCCTTAGGATAAATTCCTAGAAATAGGATTGATTGTTCGGAGACTTTTTTAGGCTTTTAATGGCTACCTGTCAAATAGCCCTTAAGAAAGGTTGTGTCAACAAAGACTCTCAGCAGTAGTGAATGTTGATGCTCTTTGTAATCATTGCTAGTCTGAGCAAAAAAGAGAGAGAATATTTTGTCATTGTGGTTTGCATAACCTTAGTTATTCCTTAGTTTTTCCTATATGTATTAGTCACTTGTGTTTTTTTTTTAATTCTGTGTATGTCCTTTGCTTATTTTTCTTTCTTTTTAAAGAAGACTTTATTTATTTATTTTTAGAGAGAGGGGAAAGGAAGGGAGAAAGAGAGGAAGAGAACCATTGGTCAGCCAGCCCACAACCCAGGCATGTGCCCCAACCAGGAATCGAACCAGTGATCTCTAGATTCTTACGCCTGCACTCAATCCATTGAGCCACACCAGCCAGGGATCCTTTGCTTATTTTTCTATCATAGAGATTTTCCTTTCCTTAATTTGTAGTAGCTGTTTATATATTAAAGACATCAGTATCCTCTCACATATAATATATGTGCATCTCTCCACTTCTTGTTCATCCCATTTTGTTATTGTTCAACAGGAGTTAAAATTCTAATGGAGCCAAATCTGTCATTTTTTCCTTATAAATTCTATTTACAGTATCATATTTAAGAGTTTTTTTTCAAATCTAACTTTCTAAAAGCATTCCTGTATATTTTATCTTAGCACTTTTCATTATTTATATCTGTAATTCATTTGAAATTAATTTTGGTGGAAGGCATGAAGTGTGTGACTGTTTTCCCCCAAATGATTAGCCAGTGAGCACAGCACCACTTAGTGACCCCCACCACCACCAACGACCGACTGTGTGCTATGTACTGAATTCTCAGATGGCCTGAGGTGGCTTTGGCACTTTCTCTTCCAGGCAGCCGTTTACTTTTGCACTGGCTTTGTTCTTTTAATTTTTGTGATTCTGTCATACTTGGGAGGGCAAGTTATCCTCTGATTCCTGCTTCTTTTTCAAAATTCTCATGGGCATTTTGGAAATATAGTATTCTGAGTACATATTTTTAGAATTGTTAAAGCTGGTTTCAAAGGGGAAGTAAAAAATATTTTAAAACCCTTTGAAAATTTGACTAAACTACTTTTAGACATTAATTTAAAGGGGATCATGCATCTTCACAATATGGGATATTTCCATCTAGGACCAGGTATGGCTGTATTTTACTCATGACTCCTGTGCCCCTTTATACATTTTGTCATTTTGTTCTATAGTTCTGTTTCTGAAGCACATTCCATGGTATTTGATGTAGCTATGGTGAAGAATATCTTTTCACCCATTACAACATCTCACTGATTATGACAGGAACATAAGAAGGTTACTGATTATAGTATATTTATCTTTCAACCAGCCTCCCTTCTGACCCCTCCCCCCCCACACACACACACAAACACACTTAAAATTAGTTCTCACAGTTTCCCAAAACTGAGTTTGGAAGGACCCAACATTTACCAAGCCAGGGACATGAGGGAGAGAGAGGCGACACTGCTCGGAGAAAACGGTGCAAAGGCCCAAGGGATTCGCAGGCCCTCCCCGGGTTTGGGGGACAGTGTGCTCTGCAGGGTGGTCTTCTCTGGACCTTCCTTTTCCTTGGCCTTCATCACCTAAGAGTACCTTTGGAAACAGCGATCCCCGCAATCAGCCCCGGGCCAACGCGCCACCCAGACTCAGAGCCTTCCCCGCGGTGTAACCTGTAACTGTGGGCGAGTCGCCAGCCCTCTCTGGGCTCGCCTCCCGGCCACCCTGGATTCAGACTGGGGCTGCCGGACTGCCCAGAGACAGCAGCGACCAGGCCAAGGCAGGTGGGAGGAGGACCTACGCAGAGGAAAGACGGTAGGGCTCGTCTCTGGGGTCGGATCAGCCCGGGTTTGGGTCCCCACCCTTCCTCGGAAGTGTGTTGAGGGAAGAGCCTTCCACAGTCGCATACTTCCTTCCCGTAGCTCCCAGGTCATTACCCAAATGAAGATCAGAGGGGGAAATGGGGCTAGGAGGCGGAGGCCCGACCCATCCACGGAGGCCACACTCACACTCACCCGTGGCTTCTTTCCCTCAGAGAGTTCTCCACTCCGACTTCTCCCATGCCCGCCCCCCACTTCCCATTCCCTTCGCCGCCCATTCCCCGCTGGGGCTGTGCAGTCTCCACCAGCCTGGTGGTGGAGTTCCAAGCTGCGTGGCTAGCTCAGGGTCCCACACTGGTTGGCCTGGAGCCCAGCATGTTAAATCTCTTTCCTGGTGGGTTGGGGTCTGGGGAGGGGTGGGGCAGCTGGCTTACCAGTTGGCTTTTTTGCCCTAATGGGTGGTCATACTCCAGGCTTGAGGTGGTACTGATGCACAGATGCCTCCCACAGGCTCCCAGCTCCAGGCCGGTCAGCTACCTAGACAACCTCACCCTGTGGGGCCCGGTCCCGGGGTGCCCCACTGTCTCCTGCCAGAGGCGCAATAGGCACATGCTGGCCTTGCGCACTCTCCAAGTGCCTGTGCACCAGCCCCCCCACCCCTCCCCGAACCACACAGTGTCCATCTTTCCAATTCTTATCAGAGGAAGTTGAGGCCTGGACAGGAAGTGTTTCCCAGGGTTCTACAGCCAGGTGGGGGAGGAGGGGGAAACTGTTCTTGCATCTACAGGAGAGACTGGTTAGAGACTAGGAGGTGGACTTGAGGCCACTCTCCTCACCCCCAGTTCTCAACACTGATCACCTGAGGATGAGTGTGGGGGTGGGGGTAGGGAAAGGAGCAGTTCTTCCAGGGTTTGGAGCTTCTTTCCTTTGGAGCTTCTTCACTCCCCTTCTGTGCCCCTGTAACCCCCCTTTACCCCTCAGCACTGACCACACTGGGTTCTCACCACCCATCAAGAGTTAGGCACCATCCTGAATGTACCCTCAGCGTCCGTGGTCACAGGGCCCGGCAGGCCTGGGCTGGAGCCCTGCATTTGTCATGTAAGGTGAGAGAGCAAAACCAAAGTTTTCCCCGGCCATGGTGAGGGCTCAGGAACACAGCTGATGCAAAGTCCTTGGCATCTGACTCGTAGTAAACGCTCAAGCTGTATCAGGCTTAGCATGTGTCTGGCAGTTGTTGAGTGAATGGATTCTCTTTGCCTTCACTCCAGAGAGGAAAGCTGTTCCCTTCTCAGTGCTTCTCTGCCTCCATTAGAAAGAAGCCTGGGAAGCTGGCAGCTGGCTACAGGAGGTGCCTCTGCTCTTGAATCATAACCTGAAAACCCCCTCTAGAGTTGGAATTCATGACTCAGGGACCTCTGGCAGACCCAGAGTGCTCAAGGTCCCAAAGGGCCTCTGGGCCATCTCTTTCCCTACACACTCCACCCACCACCCTCCACCCTCTCTAGGGTATCCACCAACCAGGTGTTGTCCATGGGGCATGAAGCAGCACTGAGCCAGAAAGGAGGAGCGGCATAGCCCAAAGCCCACCCCGCCTCTGGAAGCATCCTGGCCTGTCTCTTCTTAGGACCTCTGCTATTTGGGGCACATTGTGGCACTGCTGGCTCCCAGTGGGGCTCCCTGCAGGCAGGGGCTGGGCTCTCTACTACTTTTATTCTAGAGAACATGTCTTTCCTCTGTGTCTGTGACCTCCCACAGTGTGTGACAACATAAAAAGCACCTTGGTTTTTATATGAAGAAACTGAGACATGCAGGCAATACCTGTGCAAACCAGTTCCTCACTGATGCTTGGTGTGGCTGAAGGCCTGCAGGGAAGGAGGCCCTGGTCAAGTCCCTTCACTGCTCTGGCCTTGGTCTCTCCATCTGTAGAAGGACGAAAGGTGTACCTTCTGTACCCAGAAATGCTCTGTTATGAGAAAAGGACTGTGCAGATCCAATCAGGAAGATGATTCCCATGTGGAGTGCTCCTTTTCAGCTTAGGCCTTGGCACCCACCTCTGGAAACACAGCAAAGTCCCTGTGCTCCACACCTGCTTCCCCTTCCATGTACTTTCACCTGAAGCTCCAAAAACACAGGTAAAAGTTTCAGTAAGACTCCTTGTTGCTAACTCCTCAGAAAAGTCCTATGCAAATGTTACCAGTGTGTGCCCAAGTAAGACAGGCAACATTTTCAGGGGCCTGGAGACCTGAGCCCAGAGGGGTTGGCTCCATTCTGATCCTGTAGGATGCCTGCATTTTCTAACTCTGGAGTCTCAAACTGTCAGGCTTGGGCAGTGGACTCTGGCCAGAGCTTCTAAGGGGGGTTGTCTCTCCCTAGAAGCCTTTCTTACCACCTGGACTGGAATTCCTCTAGCACTGACCACCACATTGCCCTGAAAGAGATGTTCTACCTCCACCTGGGAGTGCTGGGCCAAGGGTGGAAGCTGGGAATCCGGTGTTTAGCAAAAAGCCTATGTGATGAATGGATGAGTCAAGACTGACCCAAACTTCATAAGGCAAAGGGCACTTAAATTGTACTTAAGTGCTGGCCTGATGAAAATACATGGTGGAGAAAGTGTTTGCTGTGCAGATAGGGTGTTATATATAGTAGCTATGAAATACTGGGCAAATAATTTCACCTCTCTAAGCCTTAGTGCATTCATGTATGTAGAGGGATAGAATGTTCTACACCACAGGATACTTTTGTTAGTTCATTCATTCATGTAACATTTATTATCTGTACCTTGTGCCAGGCCCAGTGGGGACACACCTGTCACAGTCCACAGGGGAAGATTTTTGTGTAAATAATAACAGTAATGTGATATGTGCTCTGCTAGAGGCAAACACAGGGATTGGAAGAGGCCCCTAACTTGTCCTGGGGATTTCATGAGGCTTCCTGGAGGAGGAGGAGTTAAGTGGGAACAGCCCAAACTCTGGAGTCAAATTGCCCATGTCTGCATCCTGGCTCCTTGGTTTAATGGCTGTGGGACCCTGGGAAAATCATTTCTTGTGCCTCAGTTTGCTTGCCCATAAAGTGGGGACAATAACAGGTCCTACTTCACAACAGTTGTCGTGAGGAGTAAATGAGTTAATACAAGTAAAGTGTTTGGTGTCCAGCATGCAATAAACATAATATTAACGTTCACCATATTATCAGCAGCTATACAGTGCCAGGTCTGTGCTGAGGGATAAAACAATCAGACTGACATGGACCCTGACCTCAGAGAGTTTACACCTTAGGCCAGATCTGAACTGAGCCTCAGAAGTACAAAGTGCTTCCTATCTCAGGAGAGTTTTGAGAAGAGCAGAGGGCAGAACAAGGAGCTCAGGGGCTGCTGACACCTCACAGGCAAGCAGAGCAGGAAAACTCCGAGGGGCCCTTACAGAGAGGTGGGAGGAGAACCAACAAGTGCAGTAACCTAGGAGGCAAGGGGAGGAGTGTGTGGGTTGGAAGTTACAGCTACTGAAGCAGATGGGGTTGGAGGGGCTCATCCTTGAGGGGAAACAGAGAAGGCTTGAGCTTTGGCCTCAGATCCAGAATGGAAGCTCAGCTTCTCTCACTACTAGCTGTGTGTCTCTGGGACAGTGACATAATTTCTCTGAGCCTCAGTGTTCCAAACTGTAAAATAAGGATGCTGATAGGAGTGACCTTGCAGTTATTCTGAAAATGGTGTGTTAAGACAGAGTGCATCAAGCCCCCAGCATGGTACAGGGCTCAGCTAGTGCTCAACCCCGATTCCTTTACTCTTTGTCTCTTCTCAGCAGCTCCAGTTGGTTTTGCTCCAGCTCCAATTAACTAACTGCTTCAGTAGCTACTGGGTGCACGACTGCTGTGTGCCAACCCTGGGCTGGCTCTGGAAATGAGATAATTACGATCTGGTCTCTGCCCTCACAATGTTCCCAGATGAACTGGATGTTAGAGATGGAAGTGACCAGCTTTTTAGCACATGGACACCATTGTCTTTATTTAAATTCAGTTAGTAAGCCCCAATTTACTGTGTGCTTACCACATACTAGTCATTTTGCTAGGCCTTGATGCTGTTTCTCAGACCCTCTGGGGGGCTCACAGTCTGGGAGTTGTGGGGATGGGGGACACAGAACATGTGAGCCAAGACTTAGAGAGTTGAGTGACTAGCACTCTGAGAAGGGCAGCACAGGGCTGAAGATTCACAACACAGCCGCCCAACTTGGAGGGTGTGGCAATAGTTGGGGAAACCATCTGGGAAGAGCTGAAGTCCAAACTGAAAGTGAAGGTGGCAGGAGTCCAGGTGTGATAGAAGAGTAACACATAGCAAAGGGAATAGTGTGCAAAGCCAGAGGTGAGAGAAAGTGAATGCTTTCAGGAAACTGTGGACAACTCCTGCTGTGTGGTGTTGAGGGCAGGGCTGGTGATATGGGGAGGGAAGGAGGAGCCAGATGACAGGAGTTTTAACTCCAAGCCAAGCACTTGGATTTTGTTTGAAGGGCAACAGGAAGCCTTTGAAGGGACCGAAGCAGGGATACAGCATGGTGAGGCAGGTGCTTTAGAAAGCTCCTTCTTTCAGCCACATGGTGACTGGTCTAGAAGAGGTGGGACTGCAGGAAGGCAGATCAATTAGCATGTGGTTTTATAACCTAGCTAAGACAGTAAAGATTGGAGGGGAGACATATCAGTGGAATCACAGATGAAGGAGCAGGGAATAGATTTTGGAAATGTCAAAGAGGTTGAAGCCACAGGACCCTCTTCCAGTCACTGTGGGTGCTTAATGGCATTGCTGAAGTTCTGGCTCCTGACACACGAGGGGATGAGCCATTTTGGAGAGCCGAGTTTTCCACAAAAATGTGGCTTTACCCCTTTTTGCATCCACCAACATTATAAAAACATTATATTATTGTAATTGTTATTTGAAACACCTTGGTAATGTGTTGTATTTGCTCGAAGGTGGCACTGCATTGTCATAAACACAGCAGGAGCTTTGGAGTCAGGCCTGGGCCCCAAACTCTGCTCTGCTCTCTATTAGCTGCGGGGGGCTTGGGCAAGTCACTTCACCTCTTTGACCTGTTGCTTCTTCAAAATGGGGTCAGGATCACCCACCAGCAGGGCTGCTGTGGGTTATGAGATAATGTATGTAATGCTCTGAGCACAGTACTGGGCACATCCTAACTACTCAGCAAGTCAGCCCTCCCCCCTCCCTCTTACAATTCCCCAGGCTTGTCCTTATAGACCCCAGTAATGGCAGCACTTTGTGTGGGACTCCCGACCCTTCCTGAGGGCGCTAGAGCAGTCAGCAGTGCTTCTGGACATCTCGTGCCTGATTTTCACATTTTTTATGTCTTCCCCCATAAGCTGCCACTTCTCATTGCTGTTATCACCCTTTCCTTTTAATCCTGTATGAGTTTGCAGACCAGGTAATAGCTGTTCAAACTGCTTTACATGTTAACTGTTAACTCATTTAATCTTCATGACATTATCAGCCAGGTGTTGTTAGCTCCATTTTATAGCTAAAAAGGTGAGGCACAGGTACATGAAATGACCTTGCCCAGGCACACCACTAGCATGTGGAGGGGCTTGTCCCCAGGCACTGTGGCTCCAGAAGTTATTCTCTAAACCACATACCAGATCTCTCAAGATGTAGAACCGCAACTCAGAGACAGGGTTCAAATTAAGAGTATTAGCAGACTGGCCCTGGCTGGTGTAGCTCAGTGGATTGAGTGCTGTCCTATGAAGCAAAGGGCTGGTGGTTCAATTCCCAGTCAGGACACATGCCTGGGTTTTGGGCCAGGTCCCCAGTAGGGGTGCATGAGAAGCAACCACATATTGATGCTTCTTCCCTTTTTTCTCCCTCCCTTCCCCCTCTCTAAAATTATATATAATATAGGGGGGAGAGAGAGAGAGAGAGAGAGAGAGAGAGAGAGAGAGAGAGAGAGAGAGAGAGAGAGAGGGAGGGAGAGAGAGAGAGAGAGAATATGAATATGAATTAGTAGATTGAAGACTGGAGAGCAAGTCTTTTACTGATTATTTCCTTTCAGACTAAACTTTCAAAATACAGTAGAGAGGAGGAACTGTCTGACCAGTTGGGATTGTCAAATGTCATCTTCCAAAGCGGATTATTTGAGACAAGAGAGAAACACTAAATGCAGAGGGAGGTTGAAGGCAAGAAATCCTACTTACTGCCTCTCACCCTCTTTGCGGGGTTGCAGTTCTCCTTTAGACAAAAATATGGCTTCCCAAATAGTGTGATGTTGGTTGCACATGTAAATGGTGGATCTCAATTTTCTGGCATCAAAAGAGCCCACAGAGAATCTGATGAATACAAACTCTCCTTCCAGAAAAGCGCACAAAACTTTTTGTGCACCATTGGAGGGGATTCCAAAATTTCTTGGAGATGAAATTTAGAGGTTCTTTATAGGAGAGCTGTGGATTTGAAAACCAGAGCCCAGGGCTTCAGTCCTGACTCTTCTGCTGACATTTTGTGTGACATTAGACAAGCCACTACCCTCTAAGCCCACGTGCAAGAATGGAATGATCACCTCTGCCCTGCTCCCCTTGCTGCGGTGGACTGTGATGAGTGTGGAGGGTGTTGTATACTACAAAGTACTGTCTAAGTGTTATCAGGACACTGAGGCTCAAACATAGCTGTCAAGTGGCAGAATCAGGGCTCAAACTGGAATGTGTGTGTGTGGTCTCCCACCAAGAATTTTATGAAGAATCAAAGGAGACAATGCATGTGAAAGGGCCATGCAGACTGTAAAGCGGGGCAGCTATGTGAGTTATGCCTGGGCTGAACTTAGAATTCCACATCCCACCCCCTTGTTGGGATCCAGGGCCAGGTGGATGAGGGGCTGGTGGAAGTATGTCAATCAGCGATGCTGCTCACGGAGACAATGAAGACCCTCCACATCCAAATGAGCAACTTCCCTACTTGGGGGGGGGGGGAATCTGCCAGAGTTCTGCAACATCTTTAAAACCCATCCCATGGCCCAGTACTCAGGTCAGCAGGTCTAGTTTGGGAGCAGCAATTTTAATGAAACTGCAATTTTTTTCTAATGTTACCAAGTAAAATTTTAAAAAGCCTACATTCTATTCTACTATAATACATTAAAAAAGAAAGATTCCATAAAAGATGCTCTCATCCAACTCAGCCTTTGGATGCTTATAATTCAGAGAAGAAAAATGTGTGTCCCATAAAGCTAGTGGTGCCGGATCATGGCAATATCACAATCCAGAAACCCCCAAACTGCACCTCCTGAGAGGCGGTGGGAAATCAGCAATAGTTCCTTAAATCTCCAAACTAATGTTCCAAATGTACAACTGATTCTCCAAGAAACACAGGAGAGTGAACCAGAATGGAGCGGGGATGACAAGGAACCCTGGAACTTCACTATAAACAACTAGGCTTAAGAACACTGAGCACAACCCTAACTGGTATGGCTCAGTGGGTTGGGTGTTGTTCTGCAAACTGAAAGGTCACCAGTTTGATTCCCAGTCAGGGCACTGCCTGAGTTGCAGGCCAGGTCCCTGGGTTGGGGTCATGCAAGATGCAGTTAATCAGTGTTTTTCTCCCTCCCTTACCCTCTTTCTAAAAATAAATTTAAAAGATCTTAAAAAATACAAAAACAAAAAATCACCAAGCACAGATGCTCACTGACTTTGTGTCTGGAGGCTGGTATGCAAAGCCCAAGGAAATTTAAGGTAGGGGGAGAACTGCAAGGACATTGGCCTTCCTGTGGTGACAGCAGGTTGCTTAATGTTGTCTAGTCATTTTAATGTTGTGTGTGTAGGAAAAGGCATACAACTGCTTTGGCCTCCTGTCCTGGAGCTCAGTAGACCAGAATGACATGAGTGAACAGTGAGCATTATAGCTGAGGCCCTTCCCAGCAATGGGGCTACAGGAAAGGATTTCATGGGGCTGAACAAGGAGAACCTTCTAAGACGGGGCTGAGGAAAGGTGTGTAAACTCCATCCACGTTCAAGTAGTATTTAATAACTTTTATGAAATCAGTTTCAGAGTAAAGTCTCTATTATTGGAATACAGACATGAGGATGTTAGGGAGGAACAGTATGATGATGTCAAACCCAAATCAGATGGAACAGGTTAAACATGAAAGTGAATTCAGAGTCCCACCCCTCCAACCCCTACCCATCCCCTTGCTGCTATTCCTGAGTATGGCCTGAGTTCAGGGCTGTAGCTTCTCCATAGCAGCTACAGAGCAAGGTCTACCTGGAAAAAGAAGAGCTGGTACTCTAGTGCATCTGTAGCATTGGGCCACTAGGCTAGAAGGTAGAGCGGAGCTGGAGGTGCTCAGGCTGAACCCTCCCCCCCACAGAGGGTCTCTTCCTTTTGGCCTCCCTGGAGAGACCTCCGGGGCCAGAGAAGGCCTGCACCTAGGCAGACGCAGCACTAGTCTGTTAGGAACACATCTCTTTTAACTGTGTGTTCAGGGGACGTCCCTGGTTGGAGCAACAGAGAAAAGACACAGATGGAATTTTCTTGGCCAATGTCCACTTCTGGGCAGAGGGAGAATGACGAGGTGTATCTTGGGCTTCGGTTAGTCTTCTGATAACCCCTTGGCTTAGGCCAGGGAAAATACCCAGCACTCAAGATTCTCTTTTGCACAAGTACAAAATGTCAAATCGGGATCCCAAACCCTAGGATAGAGACCACAGATGACACAA
The DNA here is from genome assembly GCA_004027475.1 of Anoura caudifer. NCBI lineage: Eukaryota > Metazoa > Chordata > Mammalia > Chiroptera > Phyllostomidae > Anoura > Anoura caudifer. The sequence goes on from PVKU01002276.1 coordinate 62,542, forward strand.
AAACAGATGTGAAGAAACATTCCAAGACTGAAAAGGAATCATTGTCAGTGAATGTATAAACAGTGTTTCCATGAACTGAACCCTAACCCCCAAATCCATAGATTAACAAAAATCCCCATATACTAAATCATCCCCAAATTATATGTGGATTCAGGCAACACATTTTGTCTGAGCTGAGCCCCAAAGTTTGTTCTCTTAAATATATGAAATCAGAATTTTCAGCCATTGAATGAAATATCCTTCATTTGAGATGGGAGTCCAATATCTAATATTAAAATATTAAAAGAATAAAAAGTGGAGCAAGTTCCTTATTACAGCTGGGCCCAGAGTCCAAGGGACAACCGATGAGATTTTGGTGATAGACAAGGAGCTTGAAACACCAAGTGACAAGGTCCAAGTTAGTGAAGGAAAGAGGGAAAGAAAAGCAGGAGGGAGCTACGTTCATTGTACACTAAAGGGCCAACAGCCGGGCAGCTGGTGTCCACAAGGTTCTAACTGTCCAAACCAAACCAAACAGCAACCTCCTGCAGCTGGGGCAGACACCGACGTCCTGGTACTGGTCCTCCTCACGCTATCTCGACATTCACATTGCGTGGGTGAACAGTTTCCCCTGCTGCAGTGGAACAGCAAACATGTCTTAGGTGGACCCTGGAGACCCAGGTAGCAGCAGTAAATAAATATCTTGCATACGTGTCAAATGCAGTCCTCAAACACAACCTTACATCTTAGTAAGAGGTCAGAAAGTACCAACAAAAATGATATGCTTTTTTTCTACAATAATGTTCCATCTCTTGGCCAAGAAGGTCCATTTGAGTCCTCCCCTGCCCCCGCCTCTTAAAAGTAGATGACAAAGTAGAAATCCAGTAATGAAAATAAAAAGGCAGAGGTGTATGAGCCCTGGCTGAATGAGACATAACAAGTACACAGCATCTTGGTGTCCTGGGACAGGCGGAACTATCCTAGACACTGTGGGGAGAAGATGGGTGCCGGAGGGGTATAAATTCTACTCTGTGATCACTCGCACTTAACAGTGTGTCAGTCACTGAACGAGGGCGGGGTGAAGGCATTAGGGAAGGTGGCAGAGTTGTAATTCTCTGTAATGAGGGCAGGGAACATATACTCGTGGATGGGACCATTTTAAGTAGCTATGTTTATTATTACTTTTTTTCCCCCAGCAATCTTGCAAGAGGCAGAAGTGTGACATTGAACTCTGTGAGATGAGCGTGTAGGTGGGACGGCAAAGAGCCCTTCTCCTGACGTAGGCCTCCGCTTGTGGCATGGTCCACCGCTGGGCTGTGTTTACTCTTTTGCTTCAAGGAAAAGGGTTTCTTGAGGGAACAATTTTACCTCCAATAATGATTTATTTGGGTCCAGCTGGGTTATCTAAAAAAGAAAAAAAGAAAGCACACATTCAAGACTGGAACAAGCACTGTTTTCTCCACATGACATTAGGATCCTGTCCATGCACACTGATCTTGAGCGTACTATGCACTGGCACGAGCATTTTCACAGCTGTTATCTTATTCGATCCTCAAAAGAGCCCTGTAGGGCAGGTGGTGTTATTCCCATTTTATAAGTGATGAAACCAGGGATCAGAGGTCAAGTCTCATAGTTTAGTGGAAGAACTAGCATTTGACCTCAAGGCATAGGTTCAGAAGACTGGACCTCTTCCTGTGCAGGTGGAGGTTCCCTGCCTCCTGTACAGCTCAGCTTGGCCAACAGAATGGATGGCCCTTAGGAAAAGATGCTGGTTAAACACCTGAGTGGCATTCCTGGTAACTGCTCCTTGGCTAACTGCTGACAGTGGGGAGGGCCTTTTCTGCTTGGTGGGATAAGAGCAAGCCTTTGGGGCTCATCTCTCCTGTAATAAACTGTGGAATGCCCATTCTACTATGTTCAAAGATGAATATCTCCCTTTAGGAGGAGAGGCTCCCTAATGAGGCATATCACAATCTCCTTGTTGGGGGCATGTGTGAGTGTGTGTGGATGTTTAATTTGAAAAAAAAAAAAAAAAGAGTTGTCATAACATAATTATATTTTAGGAATTAAAAAAATATTTCATAATGTGAACTATAGATAGCAAAGCTTGACAAAATCTTGGCTCAGTTGGAATGTGCTAATCATGCAGGGATCTGAAACTAGGTTTATGACCTCCTAGGCCTGGGGCAGGGATGGGATGTTTTCTGACAGTGAGAGAAAGGAACAAAAATTTCCTGTTTAAAAAAGGGATTGTGAATTTTATTTTAGTTTATCATTTTTATAGTTATTTTATTATAGTTGTCCCCAATTTTCCCCCCTTTTTCCTCCACCCATCCCACCCCCTGCTCCCGCACTCAATCCCCACACTGTTGTCCATGTCTGTGGGTCATTCGTACATGCTCATCGACTAGTTCTTTCCCCTCTGTTCACCATTATCCCCCTCCCTGCTGCTCGCCTCACACTGGCCAGAATGGCCATCGTTAATAAACCAACAAACAGCAAGTGCTGGCGAGGAGGTGGAGACAAGGGAACCCTAGTGCACTATTGGTGGGAATGCAGACTGGTGCAGCCACTATAGAAAGCAGTATGGAATTTCCTCAGAAAACTAAAAATGGAACTGCCTTTTGACCCTGCAATTCTGCTGCTGGGATTATACCCTAAGAATCCCGAACTACCAATTCAAAAGAACTTATGCACCTCTATATTCATAGCAGTGCTATATAATAGCTAAGTGCTGGAAATAGCCCAAGTGCCCATCAGTAAATGAGTGGATCAAAAAACTATGGTACATTTACACAATGGAATACTACACAGCAGAAAGAAAGAACTACTTTTTGCGACAGCATGGATGGAACTGGAGAGTATTATGCTAAGTGAAATAAGCCAGTTGGTGAAATACAAATACCATATGACCTCACCTGTAAGAGAAACCTAATGAACAAAACAGAACCACAGGCATGGAAGCATGGCACAGGGATTGTGAATTTTAAAACGCTGAGAAATGCTGCATTAGTGGAAAGGACAATGGGCTTTGGAACCGGAAAGATTCTGGTTTAAATCACAGCTGTGTTGACTATTAGCTTTATGGCTTTGGAATTAGTATTAATCTTGCAGGACTGATGGAAGATTAAATGAGAAAAAAATATATTATTAGCACAGTGTTGGGAACAGAGCCAGTATTCAATGATGGCTGCCATGTGTGCGTGCAACTGTAGGGATGGACACAGGTAAATGGGCAGTGGTAAGCATGTGTGATGAGAGGCTGGGCAGTGTGCTCTGTCACATACAGGCGCTCTGGGCCTGTGGGCAGCCTGCAGCACCTGAGGTGGACAGTCTTGTCCTCTGCTCAACTCAAGCAACACCTAATAAGATGGCTCTGCTGACTGGGAGAAGGTTCCGGAGGGCCGAGTGTCACAGGTAGGCTGAGGAGCTGAAGGAGGAACACTACCTTCAACTGTATCCAGATGGAAAACTGGTATGCCCAGGAGGGTCATTAAGGAGACATATCCGCCTTTAGAATCTTCTCTGCTCATAAGGAACCTAGAGCAAAGCCGCTCACTCTACTGGTATCTCTTGGGCTCTGGGCAGATAGGCAGGCAAGGTGGTGGGGAGCACCCAGCCTGTTGTCCACCTTCCAATGTACCGGGGGGCAAGCTGCTGGCAAATATTTACCCATTTCCCCAATTAACGTACAACACTGTGCTGCCTTCTGTCAATAAACAGAGCTATCCTGCCTCTGCTTCCGACTCGCTGGCATTTTTTTGGCCAGCTGCTTCCACTATTGTTCTTAATTAACATGCCAAGGCTCTTCCGGCATCTTCTACTTTGTTATTTGTGGCTTGTAAATATGATGTGTGCTGGAAGAAACCATAATCGTAATAGTGCCAGAGCTGTGCATACTGCCAAAGACATGCTACAAGGCACAAGAAGCTGGGAAGCTAGAGCCGCAGGCCCAAGTTGAACCCTGCCTGACTTATCAACATGCAAGGTTAGAGGGTTCAGAAAACATACCCAGGTTTTACATGGTAAAGCTGTGTCCAGGAAAAGTTAAGTGATTTTCCTTGTCACTTGAAGTTGGAGAGCTGGTACGTGAGGAGGGGGAAACTAAAATTTCTTCAACATCTATTACATGCCAGACACTTTAAATATGTTATTCCTTTTAATCCCTAGAGCAGCTATGCAGGGTAGTGGGGATGGCACAATTGAGGCTCACAATGGTTGCCACTGATTTACAGCCTCTCGGACAGTAAGGGTTGTCTATGCACCACAATGGTTAGAAAGAGAGACGCAAACTTACATTCAAATCCCAGCTCTGTCACTACCTATATGACCTGGAAGAAGCTATACAACCTCAGTTTTCTCACCTATATGATGGGAATAGTCACAGTTTCTCCTTCATAGGTTGTTGTGATAGTTAAACAAAATAACGTTGGTGAAGCCTTTGGCACAGTGGCCCAGGCAGGAAGTGCTCAGTGGGTGGTAACCATACTGGCTGGAATGTTGCCTTGGGTAGGGGACCTGGTCTGTCTAACCTCAACACTGGAGCTCTTTCTCCAAAACCTCCTGGAGCTCAGGTCTGCACCAGGCTGCTTTCATATTTCTACTCCAATGCCCAGCAGAAGTGCTCCCTTTTCCCTGACAGCCCGATGCCTCAGTATCTGGAGACCCCCTTCTACAGCTGCAGTGTGCTGTGCCACCATGCACTGCTTCCCAGTGAACAGGGCTGTTTTGGGGCCGTACATCTAGTGCCCCAGATCATAAGTAATTTTGTTCTCTTAAGGTCATTTCAGACAGGAATTTCAAAGTGCACAGGACAATCTGTTTTTATTCTCACTTGCCTGGTGTGGACAAAGAGACTGTGGGGAACCTAGGGGGATGCAGGGCACTATGCTTCATTCCAGCAAAATAGTGGCCATATGTGAAACCATGGTGCTCTGGACCCCATTCAAGAAGGGTGTGGAACATGCCAGGAGGGAGCTCCTGGTAGGGAAGAGCCTAAAAACCATGTTGTCTGAGAAACAGCTGAAGAGTGGGAGATGCCTCCCCGGAAAGAGGGTGCTGAGAAGTGGTGGTTGTGCTGCCACAGGGGTGGGGAGGAGCTCTGTTAGGCCTCTTTGAATATCTGAAGGACTGACCAGTAGGCACAGAAAATGTGTTCTGTGCAGCTCCAGTGAGCAGACCTGGAATCAATGAGGTAAAGCAGCAAGAAACAGAACTCAACTGGTCAGAAAGAACTAAACACAGCAGCAGCAGCTGGTGTGGCTCCTGCTGCTTCTCTTTCTTTTATCCCTTTTCCTCCTCCTTTTGTCCTTTTTTCTTCTTGATCATCATCATCATCTTCACAGCAACTATCACGTACTGAGTGCCTTCCACGGAGTTGGAACCAGGCTAACTACTTTATATATAGGACCTTAACTAGTCCTCAAAACAGTGAAGTAGGTGTTATTATTGCCATTTTACAGTAGAAGATACCATGGCTTATCTCACCCCAGGCTGCAGATAGAATGAAGTTTCAAACTCAAGGCTGCCTGACTCCAAAGCGTACAATAACCAGAATGCTTCTGGCCAATATGCCCACAGGTTGCCTTGGGGCAATGGAGGGGTGGAAAGGGTAGAGGGGAGTGCACTTCCTCGTATCCTTAGAAGCTTTCAAATAGAGCCTTATTTGAAGAACATGATGATGATGATAATGAAGGCTAACATTTATTGAGCATTTACTTTGCATTGGGCATTTCTAAGCACTTTACATTTAAAAATAATTTAATTTTCACAATAACCCTTTGGGGTAGGTTATCTAAGTACAATTATTATTCTCATTTTACAGATGAAGAAGTGCACCATGAAACAGACTAAGTAACTTGTCCAAGGTCTCAAAGCTAGTAAGGTCAGAGACAGATGTGAATCAAGGCAACCTAGCTTTAAAATCCACATGTTTAACTACCAGACTATTCCACTGGAGGTGTTGCTAAGAGTAAGAGACACACAGAGAAAGAAATTGGATGAGATGACCCTGAGGTTGTTTCTAACCAAGCTTCCAGGATATAAGATCTTCACTTTAAGAATGGCAAAAGGTGTCCTGGCTGGTATGGTTCGGTTGCTGGGGCAATGTCACCCAAAGCAAAGGGTTGCTGGTTCGATTCCTGGTCAGGGCACATGCCTGGGTTGTGGGCTAGTCCCTGGTTGGGGGTGTGCAAGAAGCAGCCAGTTGATGTTTTCCACATCAGTATTTCTCCCCCTCTCTTTCTCCTTCCCTTTCCCTCTCTCTAAAAAAAATAAATAACTAAAATCTTAAACCCAATCTGAGCTTGTGTTCTGCCGTTTACTTGGGACTTTACTGAATTACTGACTCTAAATCAACAGAGAGACTTCTGGTCCAGTTGGCGGCATAGGTAAATATGCCTTGCCTCCTTACACAATCACAAGAAAATTACAACTAGATTATAGAACAACCATCAAGCAGAACCATCGGAAATCAAGTTGAAGGGAAGTTTGACAACTATGGAATTAAAGAATTCATCCAGACTGGCAGGAGGGGCAGAGATGCAGAATGGGCTGGTCCCACATCCACATGTTGTGGATAAAAATTCTGGAGGGATATATTGGGAGTGAGGAGTCCCAGCCCCACACTAGGCCCCCCAGCCAAGGGTTCCAATGCCAGGAAGATAAGTCACCATAACTTCTGGCTACAAAAACCAGGCGGTATTGAGTCAGTGGAAGAAACTACTGGAGTCCCAAGCAGTTCCTATTAAAGAACCCACACACCAACTTACTCAGACTCATTCCCTATGAACTCCAGCACCGGGGTAGCAGCCTGAAAGGCACCGGAGGCACACAGGGAGGAGCTGAAGTGTCTGGCATCAAGGCAAGAGCTGGGGACAGCTTTCTCCTAGACACAAAGGCAGGCAGAGGCCACTTTCTGAACCCTCCTCACACAGAGCCACAGAGCCATAGAGCCCTCAGGTGGGTGCCATATCTGAGACTCTATCAACCTGGCTAACACTGTTTGCCCTGGATATCCACTGAGGCTCCATCCACTCAGCTTACAGCTGTTAACAGTGGCTTTCCTTATGAATGGCTGGTCTTGACTCAAACCTCACAACTTCCTAAATCCTTTCAAACAAGCAACAGCTGGCTGCAGTGAGCCACCAGCCCTCCTACCTCTTGCTAAATGGCGTCAGGCATGGCACTCCAGCTGCCAAACTAGCTTCACAGCTTGGCTTTGCCTGAAAATCTCGAAGCCCAGCACAAGTACACCTCAGCTTCATAGTTCAGGCAGGGTTATTCCAGGCAAAACACAGATGGGGACTGACATTGGCCTACACCACCCAAAATACCCCAGGGTCTGTGCACCTCACGGACAGCTACAGACCACACAGGAGCACCATCACCCTGCCCCTGCAAAGCTGATCTTCTATGGAGGGTGGAGGTTGGTGGTGAATGGTCACAGCCAGTCCTTGCAGCTGAATGACTTGGGTAAACACCTCTCTCTGATCTGCCAATAGCAACCAAGGCTCAATTACAAAAGGAGGGTGTACTCAGCTGACACGAAGGGTGCACCTCGAGTACCCAGCTTAGGTGATAGGGGTGGTTGTGCCACTGGACCCTATAGGATACCTACCACATTAGGCCATGCTACCAAGACAGGGAGTCATAGGAGTTCTACCTAATAAATAGAAACAAACACAGGGAGGCTGCCAAATCAAGGAGACAAAAAAACATGACCCAAATGAAAAAACAGATCAAAACTCCAAAAAAAGAGCTAAGCAAAATGGAGAAAAGCAATCTATCAGATGCAGAGTTCAAAACACTTTATAAGGGTGCTCAAGGAACTCAGAGAGGACCTCAATAGCATAAAAAAGATCCCATCAGAAACGAAGGATACACTAATTGAAATAAAGAACAATTTATAGGGAAACAATAGTACAGTGGATGAAGCTGAGGATCAAATGAATGATTTGGAACATAAAGAAGCACAAACCAACCAATCAGAATAAGAAGAGAAAAGAATCCAAAAAATGAGGATGATGTAAGCAGCCTCTGGGACAACTTCAGGCATTCCAACATTCACATCATAGGGGTGCCAGAAGAAGAGAAAGAGCAAGAAATTGGAAATGTATTTGAAAAAATAATGAAAGAAAACTTCCTTAATTTGGTGAGGGAAACAGACAGGCAAATCCAGGAAGCACAGAGTTCTAAAACTAAATAAGAGGATGCAAAGAGGCCCACCCCAAGACACATCATAATTAAAATACCAAAGGTTAAAGATAAAGAGAGAATCTTAAAAACAGCAAGAGAAAAGCAGTTAGTTACCTACAGGTAAGTTCCCCTAAGACTGTCAGGTGATTTCTCAAAAGAAACTTTGCAGGTTAGAAGGGATTGGCAAGAAATATTCAAAGTCATGAAAAGCAAGGACCTACAGCCAGATTGCTCTATCCAGCAACAATATTATTTAGAATCAAAGGGTAGATAAAGAGCTTCCCAGAGAAGAAAAAACTAAAGGAGTTCATTATCACCAAACCATTATTATATGACATGTTAAAGGGGTTTATTTAAGAAAAAGAAGATCGAAGCTATGAACAATAAAATGGCAATACATACATCTCTATCAACAATTGAATCTAAAAAAGCAAACTAAGCAAACAAAAAGAACAGACAGAATCATGGATACAGAGAGCATTTTAATAGCTACCAGATGGGAGGGAGGTGTAGGGGAATGGGTGAAGAGGTGAGGAGATTAAGAACTACATATAGGTAGTTACAGAATAGTCATGGGGATGTAAAGTGCAGTATAGGAAAACGAAGTAGCCAAAGAACTTATATGCATGACCCATGGACATGAACAGTGGTGTGACGATTGCCTGAAGGAGTAGGGGGTACTGGGTGGAGGGGGGCAAAAGGAGAAAAACTTGGACAACTATAATAGCATAATCAATAAAACATAATTAAATAAAGAGAAAGAAATAAATCAACAGAGAAACCCACCTTTGGGCCTTCTTGGGGGAGAAGTATTCTCAGATAAGAGGTATGGCCTGACTTTGTCTACATTAGAAAAGGAAATTCAACCATCTTGACATTTTATTCATTATTATCAGGAAACCTGAATGGATAGATTTTCTCACTAAATTAATAATGCCAAACAGTCCAAACCCTTCATTTTACAGGTGGGCAGTTGAGGCTCAGAGAGGTCAAGTCACTCGGCACATGCCACACAGCTGATAAGGTGCTGATGCAGTACTCTGCCCCAGAGTTTCTGACTTCTATTTCGGGATTCTTTCTGGCCACATCATTCTGCTTCTCACTTTTTTTTTTAATACTTGAGCATAAATATCATACTACTAGTAGGCTGGGAGCTACTTGAGGGCAGGGGCTGAGTAATATTAAAAATAATAGTAGCAGCAATAAATGCATAATACTTCATAGTCTGCAAGATATTTATAAAACCATTAATTCATAATCATGTAAAGTGAGTATTATCAATCCTTTTAATTTTCTTTAACTTTGTCAAGGAAATGCTTTTAGTTTGTAGTTGAATAAGGGGAAATCTGGACCTATTATTTTCCTATTTAGAATGCTAAGTTCAACAAATGGAGCTGAAAAAACTGAACATGCATATGCAAATAAGTGAATCTAGATGCAAAGCTTGCACCCTTTATAAAAATTAACTCAAAATGTAAAACATAAAAGTATGATATTTCTAGAAAGTGCTATATAGAAAAAAAAGTCTAAATGACCTTGGAGATGGTAATGACTTTTCAGATACAACAACAAAAGCCCAATCTATGAAAGAAATAATTGATAAACTGAACTTCATTAAAATTACAAACTTCTGCTCTGCAAAAGGCACTGTCAAGAGAAGGAGACACTGTCAACAGACTGGGGTAAAATATTTGCAAAAGGCACATTTGATGAAGAACTATTATCCAAAATATACAAAAAACTCTTAAAACTCAATAACAAGAAAACAACCCAATTATAAAGTGGGCCAAAGACCTCATTAAGGTCTTTGGTGAAAGACACCTCACCAAAGATACGTAGATGACAAATAAGTGTATGAAAAGATATTCCACCTCATATGCCACTAGAAAATGCTAATTAAAACTGAGATACTACTACAAATCTATTAGAATGACCAAAACCCAGAACACTGACAAATGGTGGAGAGGGTGTGGAGCAACAGGAACTCTCATTCATTGCTGCTGGGAATGCATAATGACACTGCTACTTTGGAAGACAGTTTGGTGGATTCTTAAAAAAAGAATCATATTCTTACTAGATAATCCAGTAATCACACTTCTTGGTACTTACCCAAAGGAGCTAAAAGTGTACATTCACACAAAAACCTTCACACAGATGTTTATAGCACCTTTATACATAACTGCCAAAATCTGAAAGCCACCAAGATGTTGCTAACAAGAAATGAGCTATCAAGCCATGAAAAGGCATGGAGGAATCTTAAATGCGTATTACTAAGTGAAGAAAGCTGATCTGAAAAGGCTACATACTGTATGATTCCAATATTCTGGAAAAGGTAAAACTGGGGAATAGTTAAAAAAAAAAATCACTAGTTGTCAGGGGTTTGCGAGGGGGAGAGATGAATAGGCAGAGCACAGAGGATTTTAGGGCAGTGAAAACACTCTGCATGGTATTATAATGATAGATATAAGTCATTATATATTTGTCCAAACTCACTGAATATACAACATCAAGAGTGAACCTTAATGTCAACTATGATTATAATGTCGGTGCAGGTTCATTGATTTTAACAAATGGACCATTCTGAGGGGTGCTATCGGTAAGGGGGGGCTATGTCTGTGTGGGACAGGGGTTATATGAGAGCTCTTTGTACTTTCTGCTCACTACTGCTGTGTACCTAAAGCTGCTCTAAAAAAACAAAGTCTTTAAAAACACACTAGGTTGGATTTTTTTTCAGGTTCTTGATGTACTTTAATAGTTTATGGGGTTAATGTACTGCAGTAGTACTTGGAAATCATGCTTTGGGAATCAGCCTCACTCTGTAGAGGAGGAAACCAGACCCAGAGATTGGGTTCATACACGGCATAACTGGTAGAGGCAGAGCCAGAACCCAAGCCTTCTGACTTGCTTCTTCATCATTTCCATTGTAACTTTCCCATCTCCCACAAGTGGCTTAACAGGGTTATCTCCTCACTCCATGAGTTACAGCCTTCAGGTTCAGTGTGTGGAATTGGGAAGCAATAAACTGATGGTTTCTCAAAATGCATTCCTGCTTTTATTTATTTATTTTTTAAAAATATTTTATTTATTTATCTTTAGAGGGGAAGGGAAGGAGAGAGGGAGAGAAATATCAATGTGTGGTTGCTTCTCATGCGTGTGTCCCCCCACCCCAGGAACTGGCCTGCAACCCAGGCATGTGCCCTGACTGGGAATCGAACCGCCATCCTTTGCTTCGCAGGCCCGCGCTCAGTCCACTGAGCTACACCAGCCAGGCCTGCATTCTTGCTTTTAGAGTAAAATTTGCATTTCAGAAAGTTCCAGTATCTTCAAGGAAAGAAAAGCTCTGCTCTCACATTTACCCTAGTATTTGCCTGCTCCCCTCTGGTGACCAACACAATCACTTTCTAGAGTGCATGCTGGCAGCACTGTGAGCAGAGGGAGTCCTGCACAACTGACCCCCAGAAGCAGCCCTCTGCCATGCTGGCAGAAAATTTACAAGCTTTTTGTGGCCCACACAGACAAAAAACACTACACTCTCATCCATAACCCTTCCTTCTCCACCCTGACCCTATGTGAATAACAACCAGGCCCATCTTCTACCTCTGCAGCAGACCACACAAACCACAACAAACCTCCCCAAATACAAGGAAACCCACCCCTACAGCTATGCACCATCTCCTTCTGCAAAATTTCTCTCACCTGTCAGACCTCAGCAAGCTCTCCCTTCTCCACATTCCTCTGTGCTGACTGCCAAGGCCGTGCGCTACCTAATGTCAGGATGTAAAGGGCTAGAATGTGTAGGTTCCAGTTTTGGTTCTTATGGTGCAACTTTGGACAAGTCACTTTTCTTCTCTAAGCTTTAATTTACATTTTTAAAAGTGTGGGTGAGTGATTCAATAGAGTCAACTGGGCTATAGTTGGGCTTGGAAATAGACACCGGGATTCAAATTCCAGCTCTTAGCCATGTTAGTAAAATGCTTAGAGCTCCAATTTCCTTTTCCACTGGGTGAAGGGGTTAACATGGCCATCACAGAGCCTGTCACATGGAAGCTATTATGATTCAATACCTTCTGTATGTCTAGTAGATGTCACCTGTATGGTGCTAGTCCCGCAATGACTGGAATGGTCAAAGTGTGATCTAGGGAAGGAATCTTGGGTTGGATTCCCACTGCTATAACCTCTCAGCTCTCTGGTAACCATGGGCAAGTTACTGAACCTTCTGGTTCATTGTTTCTTTACTTATAAAATTGAGACTGCCCTTTCCTCTCTTTTCTGTAGCCAAACTGCCCTCCTGTTATAAGGTCCGAGGGGCCTGCAGTGTCCAGCTGAGCCAAGACTAGATGAGCAGGTCTCTAATTCAGGGGCAAAGAATAAATCAGCAAGCCCCTTGGCTGCAAATCTCAAGCCACAATCTCTGATCAACCTTTTCAATAACAAGGGTGATATTTTTATCCCCACCTGAGTCCTATGCCTATCTTTCAATTGGCCTTGTCTTTCTGTTAGCCTTGAACTAGCTAAGTGAGAAGATTATTATTAATGGCCCTTAAAACCCCAAGTACCCCACAGCACTAAGCAAGTGCTTAGCAATTATGATCTGACGTAATTTAACACAGGACTAGAGCTCTGTTTTTCTCAAAGTCTGTTTGGCCTTGATTAGAAGGTGACAGAGTCCCCCAGTCAGAACATAAATCAATTCAAAAATATATTTCTAATCGGTAACATAAAGCTACAACAAAGCTTATTCTTAAAGAGATGCTTCTTTAAACCCAAGTTATCTAAACACAAAATGAATGTGCTAATAATTTTTCTGAAGAATGAGTACATAATAATAATGACTCTCATTTTACAGCTTTCAAAGCACTTTCCCATATAGAACCTAAACTTCAGAGCTATCCTAGTAGAGCGGGCTGATTTATCCTCACTTTTACAAATGAGAACATCAAAGCTCAAATAAGAACATTATTTACACACAGTCATACAACTAGAAACTGGTGGGGCTCACATCTGACCGCAGGTCTTTTAACTTCAGATCCTGAGACCTTTCTACTCGATGAGGCAGCACAGAGGCTAGGCAGGTAAATTCCCAGGTTACAGTGAGGCTGAATATATCTGCTTTTGATTTTGTTCAAAATTAGCATTAGTTGAACTTGAGGAAACAACGAATCTTTTTGGTATGCTATGAGTAACCTATTCTGTTAGTACTCCATTAGAAAAACATGCATATTGGGTATCACACATTTAAAAAATAATTAATTGTTAATACTACCAAAAAGTTACCATTTACTTCACACTTTGTAAGTACCAAGCACTGTACTAGTTGTTCTCTATATATTATCTAATTAAATGGTCACAACGCTTCTATGAGGTAAGATAAGTACTCCTATTATTCCTGTTTTATAGATTAATTCTCTGAGACCAAAAGTGATCAAGGGACTTGCCCAAGATTACATGGCTAGGAAAGATGAGGCTAGAATTTGCCCTGGTTTGGGAGCTTCTAGCCTGTATTCCAGCACTGCCCTTCGTTGCCTCTTAAACCTCCGATCCTTCCTTTAAACAGGGGACAGTTAATGCAACTAGCTTGCTTTTCCTTAGGCCTAAAGAAAGCAGGCAGTCTATAGCCCTGTTGTGATATAAGCTTTGTTGTTCCCCATGGGTTATCTTTTGTTACTGTCGCCTTGGTTCTAATCGCTAATTGCTTATTTTCTTTAAACATGTTTTGATGAACTGGGAATCCTTAAAGAGGGAAGTTACACCCACAGAGTATCAGAGGGAGAGTTTAAGAGCTGAACTGCTTGCTGGTCATGTGCTGATTAGCGTGTGAGAGTCTTTTGTAACTGTAAAGTCTTTTGCAAACATAAAGGGTTACTACTCATCATCATCATCATCATCATCATCATCATCGTTGTCGTCGTCGTCGTCAACAGTTGTAGCTCCTAGCAAATTCTAGATTTGCTATAGTTGGTAATGCAACCTCAAAAGGAACTTTCAATCTGGAAGGTTCCACAATGGGACTAATCCATGGCTATTTCCACCCCAGCTTCCTATGTAGTTTCTGGACCAATGTCTCATTGGATCACAGGAAAGAAGTGGCACTGGGATGAGGGTTTCCAGGAGACAGATGCTCCATTATTAAACTGTGGTAGAAGAGTTTAACAGAGAGTGAGGGTGGGTGGGCTTCTGTGGCTGCAAAGCATAGACAGCCTACAGTGCATTTTCTTTCCTTGACTTTTTTTTTTTTTTTTTTTTAAGATGGGAAGAAGACAGAATGAATGAAAAGTTAAAATCAAAGAAGACTAAGGTGACCAAGAGATGGAAATTGTATCTTGTATGCTGCCCTGTTTTTTCATTTTTATCACATTATAATAATGATAACAATAAGTAACATTCATTGGGAGCTTACTAGGTGCTAATTGTTCTAAGTGATTTATAATCACTACAAAATCTTATGAAGGAGGTACTACTACCTTCATTCTAAAAATGAAGACTAGAAGCTCAGAGAGTTTATATAACTTGTCCAAGATTGTATGCAGGAAGTGGCAGAGCAAGGATTTAAAACTAGGTCTTAAAGTGTTCTTAACCACCACCCTAGGTAATTTTAGTATTGTAGTCATACAGTAAACTATTTAGTCTGAGTCTCCTGCTTGAAAGGATGCTCCCCTTAATCTAACCGAAGCACATATCTCCGCATAAGAGACTACATCACTACCTTTGGCATTAGGGCAAATTTCACTCAACTAGTTCCTCAATTATCACAGACCCAGGGACTATTAGAGCTGGAGGGTTTTTAGAGATCATTTCTGTAACAGATGTGGCAGGAAAGGATCAGTAACCTTGGGTAAATTCTGGCACAAACTGGGAATGAAGTTATCTAAAGGCACAAACTGGGAGGAAAGGCCAGTCAGTGGAAAGAATTTACCCAAGGTTACTGAGCATTCACAGCAGATCTGGGACCAAATCTGGATTCTTCATTCCCAGTTTATGCCTTTAGATAACTGTTTAACGGAGCCAACTCTAAAGTGTTATTAATGTCAAAATTACTTTAAACTTGGTACACTGTCAAGGGGACCCTAAACACCAAATAAAATATGTGACCTCTCCTTGCACTGCTATCCCTGATGGTGGCTTTGGTTATTATACTATTAAACAATAATGTTAGTGGAGAAGGCCCAGAGGGAATAGCAGGGC
This sequence comes from Anoura caudifer, assembly GCA_004027475.1. Classification (NCBI taxonomy): domain Eukaryota; kingdom Metazoa; phylum Chordata; class Mammalia; order Chiroptera; family Phyllostomidae; genus Anoura; species Anoura caudifer. Next base: position 77,899 of record PVKU01002276.1, read on the forward strand.
TTCTGACAAGAGGGAAGGGTTGGGGTGGGAAGATCCAAGTCTGTAGAGTGAACACAGAAAGATTGAAAACAGGCTTGTCTCCTCATTCCGCAAAGTCAGTTCCCAAGATTAGTCCCTTTGGGTTCTGGAAGACACAATTTCAAGTAAATAAAATGAAGTCCTGTTTTACAGAGTGGTTTGCAAACTCACTGTCCTTTGAAGCTTAATAAATAGGGTATGGGCAAATTCATGAATGAGGAATCTGCAGTGTGGCAACATGCTGGGTCCTCATCCCCCCGGGCAGCCACAATCCTCAGGGCGGGTTGTCTCTGTCTCTGAGCAACCTAGGATGGTTATTCCAATGAGGCACAAAAACATTTTCAACGTGTGTAGTGGTTTGAAAAAGGCTGGGAAGCACTGATTTAGGGGACATGCCTCACTTTCAGAGGTTGATATCATGGAAGGCTGCCAGGTTCTTTTATGAAAGGTTCCTAGGATGCCCCTGATAAGAGATTGGTCCACAACACTAACCCCTGTGTTTGGAGAGAAACCGCTAACTGATTAGGTTTAGAACTGCTACCTCAGCTTAAAAACCTGAGCAACCCTGATTATTTTTGCCCAGACTGCCATCACTAGGCATGGATTAAGTCCTAATTGGGAGGCAGTAAGAAAGAGCACCGGTGGGTTTTGAATTCCAGTTCTAAATGTGTGCTCTTGAGTAAGTCATTTACCCTCCGAAAACCCACATTTCTCATCTGGAAGCTGGTGACATTACCCAACAAACTAATAGGCTCTGACAGACTGCTTCTCTCTAGGTCTTTCCTTGAACAAAATATCTGATTCTACTTAAAATTCTTCAATGGTTCTATAGGGCAACAAGATAGGTCCCTTTTGCTTTGGCCTCGTTTTCCCAATTTTTGGCAAATGGGTGATGTTTCTGGCAAGACACACAGCACACCCATAGTGGCACACAAAGCTGAAAAGACAGTTTGGAGATAGATCTTGAAGGCTTGAATGCCTTATTAAATTTAAACTCCCTGGCTTCAGAGAGATCCGGAGTGGCGTGATCATGGTGCTCTTCAGGCAGAGTGGCTAGGGAGAGGGAGCATTTTGAAAGCACTTTAATACTCAGGCAGGGCCACAGAGCTGGTGTGTGTGTGACTGCACACAAACACCACTTAAGAGCTGGAGCTTTGAACAGGAGTTAAAAGAGCTGAGTCCCTAACGACATACAAAAGACTTGCCGGTGTGATTTATTCTGATGTATTTACTTATCCAATTACCAAAACAGCAGGAGATCATTAAATTTTCTAGTTACCAGATGCAGCATGTTCAATATCTTAAATGTTACCAAGGCTCTCTCTGAGCTATTTTCATATTACGTTTCATCTGCACAAAAGCTTATGAAACCGGAAGGCAAGATTCATGAACAGAGCAGGTGTTTTCTTTGAAGGCTGGTCCAGCAGGCACCTGTACAATACGAAACTTAGAGCTGAAACTCCCAAACTCTCTCCTGGATTTAAAGAACAGTACCATGATGAGAAACAAAAGTATTTGGGAGAGAAGATGCTAAGAACGTGGTACTTGAAGGTGGCTGGAGATAAGTATTTTATTGGGCCAGACTTTTCTCCATGCTCATTTTCTATCACATCAGTCCCCATGTCCAAAGAGGGTCGGGGCTCACAGGGGAGAAGGGAATACACACCCTCTGAGGGACTACCTGTGTGATCCTGAACAAGCACTTTGGAGCAACTAAGAGACAAGAACTGTGCGTTTCCTGTTTCTTTATTTCCAGCTTCTAGCAAAGAATCTGGTGTATTATATACTCTCAATAAATGCTTGTTGAATAAATAATCAGGGAATGTTTGGTCATTATTGAACATTGAAAAATACAGAGCAAGCCTTTATTAACAACATTTGAAAAGTTAAGTGGCAAAATAGATGTTTATTCTATTTTCCTTTGAAAAAATATATACCATATAAGTGATGCTTGAGCCTAAACTTTTGGAAAGGGTGGTCACGGCTTGGCCCCACCAGTCTTCCTCTAAATACTGTCCCCACACAGACCTTATGCTGCAGCCAATGAGAGCAGTTTGCTATTCCCCAAATATGCCTGGTCCTTTTCCTACCTGAATCTTTGCTTTCATTGTTTCTCCTAATGGACTGTCCTTCATCCCCTGCTGAAAATTTACACTGTATATCCTTCAAGGCTCAGCTCTGATGTTACTTCATCCAAAAAACTAGGACTAAGTGACAGAGCCTAAATTAATCTCTTTCTCCTGTTCCTTGTAACAGAGGTAATCATAAATGGTATCTCCCATTCACTGGGCCATGGGCTCCCGAAACACAGGGGCCCTGTATGTTCACTGTGGTCTCTCCCTCAGGTGCCTGGCCAGGCAAGGCAACCCACTTTTGTAGGATCTAACTCAAAGGTCAGCTACAATCTCACCCTAACTTACCTGTCTGCTATACCTGTCAGGTTATTTTGTAATTGTTTGTCTCCTAAGTCTGTCTCTCAGGTTGAATTCTGAGGGCACAGAATGAGGTCTCACTGGCTATCTATCCCAAAGGCCTAGTCCACTGCTGGAAACAGTGGAAATTCAGCAGGTGTTTGCTGAAAGATGACCCACTAAATGACTGAGTGGAGGCTCCCCACTCCTTGCCAGGCCCACCACCAAGCCAAAGAAAGGGAGTCAAGAGGAGCCAGATCCATAGAACTCGTCTTCCAGATTCACCCCGACAACAGACAGAACTGCTACTATTAGCGGGTCACCCCAGCAGGTCCCCTGGCTCTGGATATTCTCTGGCCCTTCCCTCAGTCAGTCTTGCTGCACAGACACAGGGAATGACAATAAGTTTGTACCAGTTGCCCCTTCAGAAGCGACAGATTTTTCCCTACATAAACTGCTGTTGGAATTGACTAATTAGAAGGATTTAAAAAATCTTAATACTCCAAATAGAGAAAACTAGTTCTGAATTATTAAGCAACATTTTCAGTGCATTTGAATAACCTTAAGTGACTTAACTGCCACCTGATCCTAAGCTCTGGCTCAGATAAATAAATGTGAAATATTGTCAAAGCTCTGGCTTATAGGAGCCTCCAGCTACAGTAAATAAAGCTTAAGTCCCCATAAACTGCCTGGGACAGAGACCTTCTCCTACAGAGAAGATGATATTAAACAAAGCCAGTAGGACCATGAAGCCAGTGGTTTTGTATACTAGTTTTCAGAAGAGAGTTGTCACTGGGGCAGGGATTTTCTATATCCAGCACACTTTATCACAGAATCACACAGTATCAGAGCTGAGAGAAGAGTTAGAAAGCACTTACTTTAATCTCTTCATATTTCAGAAGAGGAAAATAAGACCAAGAGAAGTATATACCTTGTGTGAGATCACACAACAAATGGCTGGAAGAATCAAAACTCTGTCCCAGGGTGCCTGGTCTCACCTTAGTCCCCTTCCCAGTATTCACATTCCTCTGAGAGTCCTGCTGGAGACAGAGGCTGCCAACAAACTGGCTGTTAAAAAACACCTGAAAATTTTAACCAGTGGGTTGATTTCTAGAGTTCAAATTCCAGAATCCATGGTTCCCCCTCCGGCCCCCGCTTTGGAGTTTTCTTCCATGACTATGGAGTAAGGGGAGGGGGGTGATGAGAGTGGGAGGGAGAAAAGGCAGGAAACAAGGAATAAGTGAAAGCGAATGTCACTATAAGGGTCCCTCTCTTGCCTACCCTCAAGCCATGAGGATACTGTGAGTTTCTGCCTGGTGACATGGAAAATGCAAAAAAACAAAAACAATGATGCATGAATAGGTAGAATATTTTTTCCTTCTCATTTATTTACTAAACAAGTATTTCCTGAGTGTTTACTATGACCAGAAACTGTGCCAGACACTGGGAAACCAAAGTGAACAGGTACTATCTCTGTCCTCAAGGTGTGTAGAGTCCAGGGCAGGATGCAGACAGGAAATCGACCTGCTGCAATTCAGAACAGCAAAGGGATACAATAGGGAAGAGGATAGCAGAGGAGCATGAGGAAGGTAAACACCTAACTCTGTCTTGCAGTCTCAATCAGTTCCATACTTTCTCCTTCTTCAATGTCTCATTCTAAAGTGCACAATTCTTTCCTTCAGTGTAACTATTTTACTGACTTATACTTTCATAGACAATAAACTAGTATTAGTTGTTTACTATGTGGCAGGCACTATACTCAGATGAATTACACATACCAGTAATCCCAAGTAACTTCAGATTTGATCTGTATGAGTACAATTATTTTTCTTTTTGTTTACAAAATGTGTATCTTATCCTCATTTTGTGACTGTTGTACGTTTGGGCCAACCATTTCTACTTCTGGTATCCTCCGATTTTCCTAGGCCTCGATCAAGTTAATTTCCTTCTTTGCATCCCGTTTTTTTTAAATCTATAAAATAGGGGTCTTTTCTAGTTCTCACAGTCTAATATCCATTCATGAGGAGGTCCTATTTACACATACAGACAGCCAACTAGAGGAAGTGAAATAAATGTGAAAATGTCAAGAGTATCTTCAGGTTTGGGATTCAGTCACAGACATTAAGTGCTGGTTCTGGGTGAACAGCAGGTGTGGTCTGGGTGAAGGGGGCTGGGGCTGGCCCTGTAGTGAGGCCCAGGGGGATCTGGCATGTCGGTGCACATGCTGACGTGCTCTGGAACTTCAGCACTGGCTTTGAAAATTACAAGGAGTCTCTAGAAAAGGTTAATCTGCACATATACATGTTTGCAGTTGTTTGTATTTACAGTGGGGTTATTATACAGACTTTAAGTGAGCAAAGCTTGTCTGCTGAAGTACCTGGAATACTGAGCACAGAATTAATGATTTTTTATTTATGGCTGAATGCAGTCAGATTAGATTGTATGTACAGCCTTTAAAAGTTTATTTGATTTCTGATAGAGCATTCTGAATAGTATAATGCTATATAAACACCTTATAAAAATTAAGTTCTGGGGGAAGTAAATAATTTTATAAAGGTTTAAATACATCAACATGCCTATATATAATCAGTAACTGTCACTCCATCTTACATTCAGCAAGATATGGGGAAAGGACCTGGGTTTGGGGAATCAAATACTGGTGTTGATATTTATTGTATAACTTTGAGAAATTAAGCTCTCCTAGGCTTCTATGTCTTCATCTATAAAATGGGATGATAGCTATCTTTCAGAGAACTAATATACTTGATCGTGCATTTAACAGGCATAAAAATAAATGGCTTTATTCACTGTCATTAATCCCTACCACCCCAAATTTCTTCATAAATAAGTTAGAAAGGGGTAGAGGCAGATTATATTAAGACTCAGAATTCCACTCAGCTACTATGAAATGGCTGTAATCACCTCAAACACATTTTAAAAACTCTTTTGTGTATACTTTGATCTGGCCAGGGGCGTACAATAATGGATTTTCTCATGTAATACCACCTTTCCCTCAGTACCTCTGTAGCAAGATCCTCTCCTCTCCATGCCATCAACTCTATCATAATAGCTTAAATACACTGAGCATCTGCTAAGTGTCGGTGCTTTGTAAGTATCACTTCAGTTCATTTGTACAACAGCCCTGTGAAGTACATACTATCATTATCCTTATCTTATAGATGAGGAAACTGAGCTACATAGAGGCTAAGTAATTTGCCCAAGATCAAAGAGCTAGGAAATGGCGAGTTGAGATTTAGTCTAGGACTCCAGAACCCAACCTTTTAACCACTAGCCTATACTGTCTCTCCATGAGCATCTTCTTCAAATCTGCCCAGTTACTTCCAGGGACACTGTGGTGTTGGCCACTCTCACAATTTAAATGTCTTCATCCTCTGTTAAAAAGCACCACCTAGACTTTCTCTTGGCACCTCACTCTCAACAAATCCCAAAGTGCGTTTACCTCCTCATCTGTCTTCCTTGATTTCTGCACATGAACTCTGATCTCTCCAGTCATTCAGGCTGGGAACCCCTAAGTCACCTCTGACAACTACTTGATCCTATCCTCCCTGTTCTGACATAGCTAGAAAATCACCAAATCTCACTGATTTTTCCTTCCTTCCTATTCTGTGCATTCTCTTTAAACCCACTATTGCCATATTAGTTTAGATTTTCATAGCCTGCTATCTTGTCTACTGTAATAGTCCTATTTGGTCTCCCTACTCTGATCCTTCCTGATGAGAATAATCAACACATTTGAGGCAGTAGGGAAAAGGCAAAAATGTGGAATCAAAAGACCTAGGTGGAGTCACTGTACCAGTTATTAACTATGTCAGTTTGCGTTACCTATTTGGCAGTTCTAAGCCTAAATTTCTCATCCTTAATACACTGGTTAATACCTACCTTAACTAGTTTAAATTTCCACTAGAATTGGTTTTGTGAGAGCAAGAACTTTGTCTAGCCTATTCACTACTGTATCCCCAATATCTCGAGCATAAGAGCAGCCCAAATAATATTTGTTGGATTAATGCAGTGATTTTCAACTGGTGTATGATAAGAATTTTTAAAACATGAAATGCCTATTTAGTCAGGGACATTGACCTCTTTTCCCTTAGATTGTCAGATAAAAAAATGACAACAGCCAACACAACAATAGCCATCTGGTGTGAATGAATCAAAATTATACCTATTTTTTTTCAGATCAGCAAAAATTACATTTTTGGTATGTTGCAGAATCTTAGTGATTAATTTATCTGTGCCATGAGATAAAAAAAGGTTGAAAATCACATATTAATGCACAGTAAGTCCTTCAGTTTTTTTCAATTCCTATTTCATTTCCCTCCATGCCTGACTTCACATCCTAAATTCCATCATAGCAAACTGTGTGCAATTCCCCAGACCCATACTAGCTTATATTCCTGTTTTTGTTCATATTTCTGCTTGACAAATATTCCTTTAAATATAACTGTAGTATAATATGAAACCAGAAAAATGACATTGGTATGATATTGTTAACTAGACTACAGGCCTTACTTAAATTTCATCAGTGTTTGTGTGTATTCATTAAGTTTGTATCTGTGAATATTTATGTGCAATTTTATCTCCGGAAGATTTGTGTAACTACCACCACCACCACTACTATCAAGATACAGAATAAAACACTAAGATTTAGAGTCACACCCATCTCCTACAACAATGCTCTCTATCCCTGGTAACCACTAATTTGTTTTCCATCTTTATAATGTTGTCAATTCAGGAATGTTATATACATGTAATCATACAGAGTGTACCCTTTTGAGATTGCCTTTTTTCACTCAGCATAATGCCCTTGAGGTCCATCCAAGCTGTTTCATATATTAAGAGTTCATTCCTTTTTATCGCTGAGTAGGATTTCACTATTCCTTTGTAAAAATGTTCAAACCCTGTTTCTTATGTGAAGCTTTAATGACCTCCAAGCAGAACTAGATTCTCTACCATTCCCCAGGTTTCCATTATAGGCAGCATCAACAACCACAGCATTTTTGACCTTTGAATACCTTTATTTGTTTGCTCGCCTATAAGGCTTTGGTCACATCTTTTTATCTTTAGTGTCAGGCACGAGTTTTCATATCATTAGCCATGAGTTCAATGTTAATGAATCAATATTCTATATTCAATAAAGGGTCTTTAAACAGAAACATACATAAACAAGGTTATGTATTAATTGGTTGATGAAAATTTTAACTAGAGGCTCACAGGAACCTAAACCTATCTTAGCCCTACAAGCAATGTTTGAATACACTAATTCAGTGTTTGTGGCAACTTTATACAACATAACTACTGTGAAAAATGAGAGCTGACTGTACTTTTCAGCTCTAAAACCTATATATTGCTACACACTACCTACAGAATAAAACAAGAAGACAGCAATTTCTCAACCCTTAATGCTCACAACCTCTGTAATGCTCACAGCAACCATTTGAAGTAAGTATTGCTACTTTCATTTTACCAAGAGACTAAATAATCTCTCTAAGATCATGCAACAGAGAGATGATCCATAATTCAAAGCCAGGTCCACTTGAACCCCCAGCTTGTGTGCTCTTGTTTCAGGCTGCAGTGCCTCTAGGTGTGACTGGAAAGAGCAGGTAGTGTTAAATAAATCATCCTTACAGTGTTGATTTATACCTGCTTATAAAACAAGCAAGGAAAAATAAATATCAACAACTTTCCCTTTATTTCAAGTGGCCAGGTTGAGAAAGTATTCTCCCTCTGTAAGGAAAAGCGGCTCCAGCCTCAGAGATAACCGCAGGGGCTCTGTGCAAACCATCGCAGATTTTGGGGCAAATTTACATAGAAGAAGCTGAGACCCTAGAAACTAAGAGATGGCCATGTCCAGGGATTGTGTTTCTCTCAAGTTCTCTGAAAATCTTTGAAAATACAGGGTTAACAGGTGCTTATGAGAATTTTTCTGAGGCTACATTTACCATTTGTTATAGTCCTAAGTTCTGTTATGAGTGAAGGTGAAAAGCAAAGTCAAATGCTTAGAAGTTTCCCAGTTTATAAGAGTTCCGCTTACATATCCAGTAGTAAATCCCAGAAGTGAATTTGATATGTGAATATCTTAAAAAAGAAAATTATATTATGTACAGCAGAGTCAACATAGCAGGCCTAACAGATATTCTGTTGAAAAGCTTGCTTACAAGGTTGGCCCTTGGCTGGCACTTGGGAACTTGCATTTTGGGAGGGGGAGAGGAAGGCAGTTCCCACCATTCCCAGAATTGATAAGAGGGCCTCACTAAAACTAAACTGTTTGTGCAAACAACTGCTCTCCTTCTGGGATTGTGGAATTTTGGTATGTGTCAGGCAAAGGGTACCTATATGATCAGCCTCCAATACAAAACTTGGGTACCAAGTCTCTGATAAGCTTTCTTTCTTTTTTTAAAAAATTGTATTTTATTGATTATGCTATTACAGTTGTCCCATTTTCCCCCCTTCATTACCCTCCACCCTGCACACCCCTCCCACCCACATTCCCCCCTTTAGTTCATGCCCATGTGTCATAAGTTCTTTAGCTTCTACATTTCCCACACTATTCTTGCCCTCCCCCTATTTTCTACTTATCATCTATGCTACTTATTCTCTGTACCTTCTCCCCCTCTCTCCTCCTCCCACTCCCCTGTTGCTAACCCTCCATGTGATCTCCATTTCTGTGTTTCTGCTCCTGTTGTAGTGGTTTGCTTACTTGGCTTTTGTTTTAGGTCTCATTGTTAATACCTGTGAATTTGCTGTCTTTTTACTGTTCATATTTTTTATCTTCTTTTTCTTAGATAAGTCTCTTTAACATTTCATATAATAAGGGCTTGGTGATGATGAACTCCTTTAACTTGACCTTATCTGAGAAGCACTTTATCTTCCCTTCCATTCTAAATGACAGCTTTGCTGGATAGAGCAATCTTGGATGTAGGTCTTTGATTTTCATGACTTGGAATACCTCTTTCCAGCCCCT
>PVKU01002276.1:87409-236785 GCA_004027475.1 Anoura caudifer
CTTCTTTGGGACTCTCTGAGCTTCCTGGACTTCCTGGAAGACTATTTCCTTTGCCAGATTGGGGAAGTTCTCCTTTATTATTTGTTCAAATAAGTTTTCCACTGGTTGCTCTTCTTCTTCCCCTTCTGGTACCCCTATAATTCGGATGTTGGGACGTTTAAAGATGTCCTGGAGGTTCCTAAGTCTCTCCTCATTTTTTGAATTCTTGTTTCTTCCTCATTTTTTGTTTGGTTGTTTCTGTCTTCCTTCTGGTCCACTCCATTGATTTGAGTCCCAGTTTTCCTCCCATCTCTGTTGGTTCCCCATGCATCTTTCTTCTTGCACTTATTGTAGCCTTCATTTTTTCATCTAATTTGTGAGCAAAATCAACCAATTCTGTAAGCATCCTGATCACCAGGGTTTTGAATTGTGCATCTGATAGGCTGGCAATCTCTTCATCAGATAAATTGGCTCTGGGGCTTTGATTTGTTCTCCAGTTTGAGCCATTTTCATTTCTGGGTTTATTTATTTATTTTTTTTTGGTCTAGTTGCGGCTGTTACATAGTGAGGGGTAGAGCCTCAGATGTTCCCCAGGGTGGGACAGCCCAGTCGCTGGGTAGTGACGCTGTATGTGGGGGCGGGGTCTCAGAGGAGACAATGGCACTTGCTTTGCTCACTCTCGGATTCCAGTCCCTTTTACCACTTCCCCTTTGCCTGGATTATCTGCGCGTGAATGCGGGACCACCTGGTCAGCCAGCTGCCTTGTGCGGCCTCACTGGGTCTGCACAGTTGCCACCCCGTGCCTGGGTTCTGCTAGTCGCCGCCTGTGCACCTGGGGGCTGCCAGCAGCAGCTGCCTGGGTGCCCGGTCCGCACCTTCACTTTTTCCTGCCGTGACTCCGCCCCTCTTACTGGTCTGGATGAATCTTTGTTGGACTTCCAAACAGTTTGATTTTCTGAGTTCTGGTTGTTTTCTTGTTTCTAAATCTTTGTTGTCCTTAATTTTGGTTGTGAGAAGAGGCACAGTGCGTCTGCCTACGCCTCCATCTTGGCTGGAAGTACCCCTGATAAGCTTTCTTACCTGGCACTATTTCCCATGTGTTGTCTCAAATCATTACTGGGGGAATTAAGCTCATTCTGTATGATTCTACTGGGAGAGGACTCTTGGAAGCTTGTTCTGTTTTCCCTTGGACTTTACCCCATGTGCTTTTTCTCTGTGCTGATTCTGTGCTGTATCCTTTTGCTGTAATAGGTCATATCTGTGTGTATTACTATATGCCGAGTCCTCCCAAGTTTTGCTAGGGAATCACCAAAACCTGGAGTGGTCTTGGAAACCCACCCCCACATAGTTGGTGTCAGAAGTTGGACTGAAAAGAACAAGCTGATCTGACTCATCAAAAATATGGTAAAATACTGTTAAAAGAAAGAACCTTTGGTGCCTCCATGGATATAGAGTCATTCACCTATGTTATGAAACAGCAGCTGAGCTGCTGTCTGTTGTGAGAGGCAGAAGTTACCTATAGAATTCTAAAATGATACATCCAGTTCCAGGACAGCTGATTTGCTGGCTTCTCCGACCACTTTGGTTGTATTGGCTGAAGTCAGAAGGAAAAGGTGCAGCCTTGTAATGCCTTCGTTTTTTTTTTCCTCTTTCAGGTAGCAAGACCAAAGATCCCAAAATTCCCAAAGGTGAGCTTTGGATGGGCCAAAAATGTTAAAGCTTGTTGGCACTGTTCTCACCAATAAGTGAAAGGCAAAAAAAAAAAAAGTTAAATCAGTCCCATAGCTGGAATGCGATTTTAGATAAACCCGAGGAAAGAAAAGGGAGAAAAATGTTTCAGACATTTCTTCAGCTTAGCTGTTGTCACCTCTGCTGCAGTGGCCAAGTACTGCTCCTACAGCCCTTGTATTTCAGCAGCAATTTCAATATTAACCTTGTAATTGTCAAATTTACTACTAGGTGTCTCAGCAAATTAGAAATGAAAAAAGATTTTTAAAAAATAATGATTTTATGTTTTGTGGTTGTTGTATCTGGATATATAGTAAAAACTGATATAAAATTTTATATGCTTCTGATTGTAGAAATGCTAGAGGAATCATCCCAGCTAAAGAAAGCTGCAAAAAGAAAAAAAAAGTGCTAGAACACAATTTCTTTGCTCTTTGTATCTGAGGAGTGGGGTTAGAATTTAAGCTTTATGAATACTGGAAATAGAGCAAGTCTCCAGAACTAATAATTTCTTGTTACTGGAGCCTCTGGGAAAAGGAGGGCAACATGGAAAAGAGAGGCCATGTCTGGCCATACACCTTGGAAATTTTAAAAAGCAGTTTTTAGTTTGTTAATGAGAAAAATCAGATGTCTATAAAATCATAAAAAATCTTATAAAATCTTATAAAATCAGATGTCTGCTCTTCAGAGGCTGATAATTTTCCAGTGTAACACATATTTTTGAGTACATAAATTTGAACAAGACCGAAAGACTTAAGAAAGCCTTGCTTGCACTTGAATTTGGAACAGAGCTGTCTGGCCCTGCAGTATCTTGGCTTTGCCGCTGCTGAAACAACGTTGCTGGCTTCTTTTGAAATCCTAACTCCACAGATCCTAATGGTCTGACCTGACTCTAAACTAAAACCTGATATTGTCAGCTGTAAGCTGTTTCAACATCAGAATGTGCTGTGCTGAACTGAAAGCAAGCACAGGTTCATTAACAGGACTTTGACTCTGGGACAATTGTAGATTTAGGCCACCTCTCTGTGGGGCCTGAAACTGTAAAAACATCATGGATGTAGTCTGCACCATGTGGGTCATATAAAAATGTCCACAGGAAAGAATTTGTTTTTTGGATGGGACCACGTAAACTCCAGCTGCTAATTGGCTTATATTTGATACAGAAACTGACCAAATTCTTAACTTATGATTCCTGCCAAAAGCTATGTCGGGGGAGGGCACATCACAGGTAGCATGACCCTGCTGCTCGTTCCTTAGAGATGGACTCTTGCCTTCCTGTAGGGGCTGCATCATTGTTGTTGACTTGTGTTTGACTTCCTAGATCAGCTGCAGTTTGCAACAATGAATCAATGAATTGCTTAACTCTATTTCTCTCACCTTTCTCCTGGTACACATACCTTAGAAAGACAGTTGGATTATTAAACGCTGCTGTTCTCAAAAAGGGATGCTCTTTCCTAGGCTGCTCATTGGATAAATGAACAGATGAAAGGGGTGGGAGGTTATGAAAACTTATTTGGAAAGATTTTTTATAATTCAGAATTTTGTCCTAACCAATTCCTAAAAATGATGTCTCTGTTTAAGATGTATAAAAGTAACTTTTTATAAAAATATTTTGACCCTTTCACAAATACAATCCTTCCAGAAGAAAGGTCTGGATGAGAGTACGGGATAATGAAAAAACAGTAAAATTATGATTGCTAAATAGGATACTCTGATTTTGTAACAAAGAAGAAAAACAATACAAACAAAACAAAATTCTGGCACCTGGGGAGGCATAAGGATTAAAGACCTTTACTTATCAAAACTGTTCCTGGAAACTTTCACTTCTTCCTTAAGGAAAACCCTCCATGCTACCTTTCCAAGCTGCTGTGAATGCCCTGAATTCACACTGACTGCTGAGTCTGTATCACACTTGACAGTGTGACTACAAGACAGACCCAGCTCCTACACTTGCACATGGAACGTCTCTAGATGCTGTCTGTACCAGGAGCTAAATGGACTAGTGCCATAGACAAACAAAAACAGACTGCCTTAGGCAGTCCCTCTGAAGCCAAGGGCCAAACTGGGTTACTTGAACAGACTGAGAACCCAGGGGTTGGAGGTGCCACAGTGAGCTTGACTGTGTGTCCTGCTGGGGGTGTTCCAACAATTGGAAACTCTTTCCAGGGGTATCACCTGTGCCCTCTGGAACTGCGTTTCTTGTATGACCCCTGACATCGTGACACTGCCTCAACCCTGGAAGGCATTCAGGTAAGCTTCAACATAGCTAGAATTGTGCTGTACTTGAATTGATGCCTGGGGCCAAGTTATAAAAAAAGGGTTAATACAGAAACTTAAGGAGGCAGTCACCTGGCTTTCTAAGACAGACCTTAATGGTAATGGGATTTGTTGTAATTGTCCAAATCCAGGATCCCTACAAAATATACCTGACATTAATATTGCAGGTATTGTAGGGTCCCACTGAATATCATTTCATTTTGGAAAGATGTCTTGGTCAAGAACAAGGTGGGTGAAATGGCAATTGACATGGCTTCGGGGTCCAGGAACACCACTGGGTGGAGGGGGTTGCAGAGAACTGGGGGGAGGTCTTACCCTGGCCTGTCCCTGTCAAGGGGCAGCTGCTGCTTGGGCCCCGCCTACCATCCTCCTGGGGTGATGCCACCCAGAGGAGCTAGACTGCCTGAGTCTACAGAGAGAATGCAGAGAAGTGAGTTTATGTGTACAATTTCTTGATTTTTAAATGTTGCCTCTAGTTTTTCAAAATACCATATAGATATTGAATCTAATATATCACTGACTGTAAGACATTTTGATATTTAATAAATTACTAATAAAGGGAAAAAAGCAACAGGAGTGATTTTGTGCAGAAAAGAGTTAACATAGCAGGCTTCACTGCTATTCTTTAAAAGGCTTGCTTGCAAGGTTGACCTTTGGCTGGTGTCTGGCAACCTGGTTTTCAGGAGGGTTCCCACTATTACCAAAACTGATAAACAGTGGCTTACTAAGCCTGACCTGTTTGTACAAACAACAAAGTTTATGCTGAACATCTGCCTTCCTTAAGGGACTCTGGAATTTTGGGATGTGCCAGGTAAAGGCTACCTACTTCTGCGATCAGCGCCTAACAAAAACCCTGCACACTGAGTCCCTAATAAGCTTCCTTGCTTGGCAACTCTTCACATGCTGTCTAACACCACTGCTGGGGGAATTAAGCTGTGACTCTGCTGGGAGGGGACTGTGAGAAGCTTGTGTCTGGTTTCCCCTGGACTTCGCCCCATGTGCCTCTTCTCTATGCTAATTTTGCTTTGTATCTTTCTGCTGTAGTAAATCACGGCCATGAGTATAACTTATCTGCTCAAGTCTGTGAGTCCTACTAGGAAATCATCAAAACTGGAGGTGGTCTTCAGGACCCCTTGCCACATTATATAAAAAAGTTTTCTGTTCAGGATAAAAAGCATAGGCTTCAGAGGTTCAAATCTATATCTTAGGATTTGTATAAAGATTAAATGGGAGAATACTTTCAGAAATGTCTGACACAGAATGGGACATTAATAATTAATTTCCCTATATGGCTGAAAACTGAAAAGGCTGTAAGAACTGAAGAATTCATCAAAACAGCCACAAAAACTTCAAAGAAAACTTTTGTATCAGAGATCCACATACTTATGGAAGGCTGAGACCCAACTCATCTTGAAACTACGCAGAAAATGATACCATGCTTTGCAGAAATAGTAACATGGAGGGAAGAGAGAATATGCTTCCTTAAAGGAAAGTATAACCGAAAGTGAGATGGTGTGGTTTCATCCTATACCTGGTACCCTGCCCAGAGGCATGTCCAGTTGGTGAGCTGTGTTATTCCTTCTCTGTACAAGGTCTACATATCTTAAAAGTATCACTGTCCTGAGTACCTACCTTGTGTCAAGTGCTTGCCCTCAAATCATCTCACTTAATTCTTATAACTACCTCATACATGACTCATACTTGGTTATTATCTGCCTTTTACAGGTGAAGAAACCAATTTAGAGAGGTTACGTGACTCAACCAAGGTCCACCTGGTAACTGATTCCTTGCATGTATCATCATGCTGTATCCCTGTCATGACTGCCAATGCTCCAAACACATTTTTCTTGCCCTAGGAGCACTGCAGTGAATAGACTTTCTTCCAAGGAAGGGTCTATTGTAACACACATGACAAAGGGCAGGTCATATTAAGAACAAGGAATGTGTCTAAACTTATTTTTTTTAAAGGTGAGAGACAGGTCAAATACAATGACTCGCTGGAGAAGGATCAAAGAAACTCAGTGTTATTAACTTGAATGGCATGGGCCTTTGCCATTCACTAAGTGTTTTCATGATCACTTTTGATCTTATTGCAGTATATCTGAGGACATGTGGCACGATCCTCACCCGGAAGATGAAATAACTGAAATACAGAAAAGAGAAGGAAGGAACTTGGTGTGACTCAACAAACAGATGGAAGTGCCAGTGTCAGAACAAAGATCTTTCTGACTCCAAGCATAGATGGAACAGGAGATGCTCTGGAACCATTTATCCAAACACTTAGTCCAGGTGTTAGCAGAGCACAGAAACATTTCTGTAATCTTGCCCTTCTTGGCTGCATTTTTATCAGTCTCACTGGACATACTGCAATATCCCTGGATTATTCTTCTGGCTTTAGGCTTCCCCCATGTCTGTTTACCTTTCCAGGCTGCCAGTGAGAGAGAACAGAAAGAGTCAACACCTTTATAATTTCTACTTCTTGGCTATATAATCTTGGCCCAAAACACTTAACTTACAGTTTTAACTTCTGTTTCTGTAAAATGGAAATAATATTTCCCTGGTATAACAGATTTTGGACATGGCTTAGAAATCTGCTTCTTTGTGCCTTTAAGTTTTTCAGCTATAAGGCAAGAAAAATACCAATCTCATCGGGTTTTTACAAGGATTTAATGAGATGAAACCTGTTAAGTGTGGAGCATAGCTGACTGACACACTGTGGGAATACAATAAATGGTAGACAGTATTATTATTATTATTATTATTATTATTACTTCACAGGTTATTTGTTTCATTCATTCAACAGATTATTTACTGTGCTTAAGTTCCAGACACTGTTCTAAGTGACAGGTAATACAGCAGAGAACATGTAAAGTTCCTGCCTCCGAAAAGCTTTCATTACAGTAGGTAGTAGACAATAAATAACTAAATATCTATTATGTCAGACGGTGGTAAGTTCAATGGAGAAAAAGAAAGCAGGGTAAGAAGCATAGGAGTTGCCAGTCTGGCAGGCTGGGGAAGGTGGAGGCAGAGAGGAGGGAGGGTGGACTGTCATTCTATATGAGTTGGTCATAAAAGGCCTCAGTGAAAAGGCACTATTTGAGTAGAGACCTAAAGGAAGTAGGAGTATGAGCAATATAGGTATCTAGAGGAAGAATGTTTAAGGGCAAGGCCCAGAGATGGGAAAATGTTTTGTGGTGTTTCAAAAACAGCAAGGAATAACAGGCTGACTGGATAAGATTGATTTGGGTTATAGAAATGCTGGGGAGCCACATCTGGGAGCACCTTTTGAAAACTCTGAACTACATGGGAAGCCATTTCAGGGTTTTGAGGAGCAAAAGTGATATAATCTGCCTTATATTTTAAAAAATCACTGTAGTTGTTTTTTAGAAAAAGAGACCAGGGCTGGAGGGAAGCTGCATGGAGGCAGAATGGCCAATTAGAACACTACTACAATAACTTGGACAAGCAATTATAGTGGCTTGGACTATGGTTTAGTTGTTCCAGCTGCTGGAGAATGTTCTGTCTTTACCAGCCCACCAAATATCTTATCAGTCTCAGTTTTGTAGAGGCAGTGAAAAATAGGTTCTAGAAATATTTTGAAGGTAAAACCTACAGAATTTGTTTATGACTTGGATAGAGAAATGAAAGAAAGAGAAATCAAAGAGGATTACAAAGTTTTCTGATCTGAACAAAAAAAATGAGGTTGCCCTTTAATGAAATGAGGAAGACTACTAGGGGAGGTGAGGAAGGGTAGGGATTAGTGGTTTGGCTTTAACTATGTTTAATTTGAAATGCCAATTAGACATAAAATGGAGATGAGGAGTGGGCAGTTGTACATATAAATGCCTGGAGTAAAGGAGAGAGCTTGGGCTGGAGATACACACTTTGGAGCTTTAACTGTATGCATGGCATTTAAAACCAGAAGACTGAGTGAGATCATGAAGATAACGAGGAGAGAAAGGGATCAGGGGACTGGCATTTACTAAGCACCTGTGATGTACCAAGTAATGTGAGTCTGTAAATTATGGAGTAATGTACATGTGATTATTCTCATTTTGATGACAATGGCCATGTCATTCCCTTGCTCAACAGACTTTACATGGAGCAAAGCCAAGCTTTCTTGCCTGGTTTTACACAACCCTCCTTCAGCCTTTTCTCAGAACTTTACTGTATAAACCTCATATTTCAACCAATGTGATTTACATTCCACCAGGTAGCTATGCCTTGAAAATTCCAACATTAGCTTCTTTCCTCAAGCTGTCTGGCTGTTGGTGACTGTACCATCTTTATCAGCCCACCAAAAATCCTATCTCAAAGTTTTGTTTACTTGCTTTCTACTATTTACAAAGTTTTTCTTGGGTACCCAGGCCAGCAGGGATGTTTGCCAACTCTGATATCTATTGCTCTTTTTGTCTGACTGCTCTTAGGACCCATGAACTGCACTATGAGGATTATTTATATGAGAGTCCAGGGCTGTCTCAAAGGCAAGGACCAACCCTTATTTCTTAGCACTTGGCACAGTGCCTGGCAAAACTGAAGACTGTTGGAAAAACAAAGTGTGAAATGCAACTCAAGTGCACATTTTACCTACATTTGGTTGTGACCTAGGAATAGAAATTACAAAGACAATACAAAGAAATTAGAGTAACATCTTTCCAAATGTAAAACTGAGCTTCATTTGCACATTGAAAATATTTTTCTAGATGATAAACTGCCTCATTTATTTATTCCTTATTTGGTTCAGGAGGCATAACTGCATAGGGAATAAGAGCACAGACTCTAGAGTCACACACTTAGTTTTGTATCTGGTTCTGATATTCACTGTGACACCAGGCAAGTGACTTAACCTCTTTTGTACCTCAGATCCCCCATCTCTGTGAAGATAGTGTGAATATTTACCTTTGGAATAGTTTTTAGGATTAAATGAGATACAGGGCACTTAGAACACTACCTAGTATACTAACCTCACAAAAGCTATTATTAAAAAACACCTTATCCTAAACATTTGATTGTTAGATACTCATCATGATCATCATTACTTTTTATATTTAGACAGCATCTCACAGTTTACACAGCACTATTGAATACACTGCCTAATTTGAGCCAAGTTGTGGTTCTGGGAGAAGAATTTATTGTTTCTGTTTTATAGAGAAAAAACTGAGATTCAGTGAGGGGTGAGGCTTGTTTAAGGCTGCACAGCTAATAAATGTTCTGATTCTCAGCCCAATGTTCCTTTCCCCTATATGCATTGCTTCTCTCTATTCCATCTCCTCAATTGTTCCAGTGGTAGAGACCCCTTTGCTATGACTCTTCCGACTGATTGAGTGTGTCAGGCATTGCCAAGGAATAAGATGTTTCATCTCATTACTTAAAATCAATTAAGCCTTACAATTTGGTAACCAATATATTTCTTAAACAAAATGAATAACCTGAAGAAATATGAACCACCCCTGCTGGAAATATTTTTCACTTTAGACTGCTACTGTGCCAGATTAGTGTTTTCCATATAGAACTATTACAAAAGCAGCAATGTCACTCTATTAAAACTTTTGCTATAAACATTATGGGGATAGTTTACCAACTGATTCCAACCTGTAAACTTAAGTGTCCTGTGGTTAAAATACTCCAGGAGCTTTTTTCCTTACATCACTTTAGAAAATGAAGTAATAGAAAGGCCTACACTGTATTTCTATGTGGTCATTTCCTGTATGTATGCTCTCAAGAAAGTCATTTCACCTCAGGCCCTCATGTTCCCCATCTGCTGAATGGCACTAATGCCACCTGTCCTGCTACCCGAGAAAGTCAAAAGAAGAGGAGTGAAATGACTCTGGGAATGCATTTTGCATCTGAATAAGATATCTTGGTTTCGTTCAGTCATGAAGTATTTTGTGGCTTACTGGTGGTATGCATGTGGTGAGAGAAGTAATGGGAAGGAGTGAAAAAGAACTGAGCATGAAAAGGAGATAGTGTGAGACTGTAAAGGATTTTGTAAGCTTTGGTAAGGAGTTTTGGCTTTTTCCTGTAGGCTATTAGAACTGCTGGTGGCTTTTAAGTAGGGGGCAGATGAGATACCATCAAACCTGTTTCAGAAAAATAACCAGAGAGATGATGGGGAGGATGGGTGGGAGGTGAGGTAGGTGACTGGAGTCAGGAAGATGAATTAGGAAACCATAGCCAATCTGGGCTATGAAGACCTGGGCAGTGATATGCATGGAAAGAGAGAAAAAGAACAAATCTGAGAGAAGTTTAGAGGCAGAATGATATTGTGACCAACTGAGTATTAATTGCATTATACTCTGCAATCATAGTTCTTATTCTCCAAATCTTGATCACTTAGGAACAGGAAAATATAAAATAATTATATATGGTAATACAACACATCTGATGGGAACTGGAGCAAGCTCAGCAGTAGTAATTTTAACATGTATTTCACTGATTAGATGCTTTGCCTTGCTTTAACTTGAAAACATAGTTTTTTAAGGCATAAATAGGTATGTGAACCCTGAGAAAGAAGGCACTTACTAAGACACTAGGTTCAAATTAAAAAACAAAACAAAAGAGACACTAGCAGCCATTTCTACACAGGGGCCTCTCACACAAACTGCACTGCAGGGACAAGCCTGCACTGAACCGCCAGCCTGAACTGTGTCTGGTCATCTGAGCTAGCCCTTATAGAGTTCCTGAAATCCTATTTCAACCAACAGAACTGAGGCTTTCCCCATCCAATCAGAGCTGTGCAGTTCTGACCAACGAGAGTGCCTTTTGGACCAATCAAACTTTGAGGATTTGGAGTCCTGATTTGCATGAGGACAGGCAAATCAGGGACCAGGGGTAGGGACTTCTGTCCATAAAAGCCAGCTCCCCTCTGGCTCTGGGAATGCACTTTCCCTTTCCTCTGAAGACTGAAGACAGGGTCTTCCTGGCTGAAATGAAACACTGAAGATGTCTCGCCAGAACACAGCAAGCCAGAACAGACTGGTAGAAAATGAAGCAGACCAAAGCAGAGCAGAAGAGAGCAGCAGATCAGTGTGCCTGGAGATGGGTCTGGTCTCAGGGCTGCCTCAGAGCCTTGCTGTTTTCACAGCTGTACTGTATCACAGTTGAGTGGCTCTACAGCAGTACTGTCTTCCTGTGCTCTATCACAATTGTGTAGTTTTGCACTGTATAACGCTTCCTTCTTCGCCAACCCTAAATTGGGGATTCCTGTTGGCATTGAATTGGTGCCAATGACCATCAGTTGACAGGTAGTTTGATGGCATTAAAGCTTTTCCTTCTGGTTCTGTTCTGTTTTAAAAATCAAACTCAGTCTAATATATATTGAAAATCAATCCCACTGCAATATTAGAGGCATTAGCACATGAAAGTCATTTAAGTACAGAATGTTTTTAAATATTGGTGGTTAGAGCCTCAATTTATTGCATTTACTAGGTGGTCTCTAATGTTGATTTTCTAGTTTTATTATCCTATGGCTCTAGTTTTTAAGTGGAACTTTATAATCTATTAACAGATTTTTAAAAGGAGCCAACAATCTTAGAAAAGCAATGGCTGTAGGAAAACTTGGGTTTTTAGTGTCAGCCCTGCTATTATAACGGCCCATGTGACTTAAGGAAAATGCTGATCTTATCGTGCTTTGACTCTGCTACCTGCAAAGTGACTGTATTGTCCTTGCTATCTCTGAGATCCTTTCGAACAGGAGATACTATGATTCCAATTGATACATTCTTAAATCTGGATTAGAACATTTGGATATTTTTAACCATAAAAATGTCTACCATTGCTGTAGAGAAAGAATTCACTCCCATCATGCTTTCTTTATCTATAAACCTTTCCCCTCATCTCTGCCTCTCTTCACTTAGAATAATTATAGCAGAATTATGTGGTTGGTACATAGTAGTTTACATTTACTTATTTAACACTTAATTCTCTGAGCTAGATATTATTATTTCCTTTTCAAAGGTGGAGAAATAAAAGTTGAGTAGACCCAAGTGAGCTATCCAATGTCATACAGCAGGTATATAATGGCCTGGGGTTCAGACACAGGTCTAAGACAGAAACTTTTACTTGTAACTATGTTTCTGTGTTTCCACTCACCCAACATCTCTCTCTGCAAGGCTCAGGTCAAATTCATTTCCTTCCCTTCCTTTATCACTACAGGCTGAAATTACCTATACTTCTGTGGGTACAAATTTGTTTTTGTTTTGTTTTCTTAAATATTTTATTTAAAAGTGCAAAGGAGAAAGAGATGCAGAGAAACATCAATGCGTGAGAGAAACATTGATGGGTTGCCTCTCAGCTCACAACCTAGCCATGTACTGGGACCAGGAATCAAACCAGCGACCCTTTGGTTTGCAGGCTGGTGCTCAATCCACGGAGCCACACCAGCCAGGGATGTGGGTACAAATCAGTAATGCACTTGCTTTAGATGAGTGTTTTCACTAAAATATGAACTCTTAAAGGTTAGTAACAGTTTCTTTTATTTTGTCTGGTATGGAGGCTGGCAGACTGGTTACTGAGCAAATGTCTTGCTATATAAGAAAGAACAAATACATGAACGAAGCGTAAATTAAACTACTTATATATATATCCTTATGGTGACAAATGACACCCTCATATTATCGATAAAGTCAGACATCATCCAACAGTAGCTTCTGGATAAGTAGCATGGTAAGAACCATGTCACTATTTTTCATCACTATGTTCCCTGTATTGAGCTTAGTGCTCAGTGTAATAAAAGTAGATGGGTGACAAAAGAGATAATCTGTATACCTTAATTTGTAAGGCTTTCCCCTCATTTCATTTAAACAAACCTTTACTGAGAATCTACTAAAAGCTAAAAGCTTGTTTATACTCATTCTCCTTTCGTTTAAACACTAGAGGGGGAAAGAAAACATCTCTGAGTTATACTTATGGAGGAAAAAAAATCCTGGAAAGCTGGGGGAAAATTCTTTGTTTTAGAATACACACAAAATGGGGACTTCTGGTCAAGATGGAGGCGTAAGCAGACACACTTTGCCTCTTCACACAATCACAGAGAAAATTGTAACTAAACCTCAAAACAAATACCACCCAGAAACGTAAGAAAATCAAACTGCATGAAAGTCTGACAACCATGGAGTTAAGGGAGCCACATTCATTCAGATGGGTAGGAGGGGTGGAGACGTGGAGATTGGCAGAGATGAGAGATGTGGTGTGGTGCAGAGAAGCAGCAGCACCAACGGAATGGGCAGTCCCACATTCATGTGTGGTGGATAAAAATCAGGAGGGATACCTTGGGAACAAGTGATCCTAGCCCCAGGTGAGACCACACAGTCCAGGGTTCCAGTGCCGGGAAGATAAATCCCTATAACTTCTGACTGTAAAAATCAGTGGAGGTTGGGATAGTGGAAGAAACTGCTGGATTTTCAGAAGAATTTGCTTAAAGGGCCTGAACAATCTCAGAACATATGGAAACCCACCTACTCTGGGATTCAGTACCAGGGCAACAGTTGGAAGGGTGTCAGTTGCATACGGGGAGTGGGTGAAGTGACTAGAAACCAGGTGAGTGCAGGGCAAACCACTATAAGTCAGGCAGTGGCACTGTCTCCTCTCCAAGCCCTACCCCCACACAGAGTCACAAAGCAGTGAAGTGGGTTGCCTTGCTCTGGTGATTACCTAAGATTCTGCCCCACACAATTTACAGGTGCCTTTTTTATAATTGGCCACACTACTAAGACAGGGAGTCAAAGCAGCTCTACCTAACAGACAGAAACAAACACAGGGAGGCTGCCAAATTGAGAAGACAAAGAAACATGGCCCAAATGAAAGAACAGAACAAAACCTCAGAAAAAGAACTGAATGAAACAGAGATTGCCAACCATCAGAAGCAGAGTTCAAAACACTAGTTATCAGGATGCTCCAAGAACTCACTGAGTATGGTGAAAACATAAAGGAAGAAATGAAGGTTACACCAAGTGAAATAAAGAAAAATCTACAGGAAATCAATAGCGAAAAGAAGGAAGCCAGGATTCAAATCAATGATTTGGAACATAGGGAAGAAATAAACATTCAATCTGAACAGAAAGAAGAAACAAGAATTAAAAAAAATGAGGATGGTATAAGAAGAATCTGGGACATCTCCAAATGTGCCAGCATCTGAATCGCAGAGATGTCAGAAGGAGAAGAGGAAGAGCAAGAAATTGAAAATTTGTTTGAAAAAATAATGAACAAAAATTTCCCTAATTTGGCGAAGGAAAGAGACATACAAGTCCAGGAAGCTCATAGAGTCCCAAACAAGATGGATACAAAGAAGTCCACTCCCGGACACACCATAATTAAAATACCAAAGATTGAAGATAAAGAGAGAATCTTAAAAGTAGCAAGAGAAAAGTAGAGAGTTAATGACAAAGGAATTTCCATAAGACTGTCAGCTGATTTCTCAAAAGGAACTTTGCAGGCTAGAAGGAACTGGCAAAAAGTATTCAAAGTGATGAAAAGCAAGGACCTACAACCAAGATTACTCTATCCAACCAAAGATATCATTTAGAATGGAAGGGCAGATAAAGTGCTTCCCAGACAAGGTAAAGCTAAAGGAGTTCATCATCACCAAGCTGTTATTACATGAAATGTTAAAGGGATTTAAGAAAAAGAAGATCAAAACTATGAATATTAAAATGGCAACAAATTCATAACTATCAACAACTGAATCCAAAAAACCAAACTAAGCAAACAACTAGAACAGGAATAGAATCATAGACAGAGATCAGCTGGAGGATTATCAGCTGGGAGGAAAAAGGGGGAAAGAGTGGGAGGAAAGGCATAGGGATTAAGAAACAGAATTGGTAGGTACAAAATAGACGAGGGGATGTTAAGAATAGTATAGGAAATGGGCCCTGGCTGGTGTGGTTCAGTGGATTGAGCACTGGTCTGTGAACCAAAGGGTCACTGGTTCGATCCCCAGTCAGGGCACAATGCCTAGGTTGTGGGCCAGGTCCCCAGTTGGGGGTGCTTGAGAGGCAACCACACATTGATGTTTCTCTCCCTCTCTTTCTCTAAAAATAAGTAATATATTTTTTAAAAGAATAAGGTTATAAGAAAAAAAGGAATATTATAGGAAATGGAGAAGCCAAAGAACTCATACGCATGATCCATGGACATGAACTGAGTTGGTGGGGGACTGCTGGAGGGAAGGGGGGTAGTAGGCAGAGTAAGGCAAATGGGGAAAAACTGAGACAATTATAACAGCATAATCAATACAATATATTTAAAATAAAGAATACACATAAAATGTCTGATGCTGTATTTCTGAATGCATGTTTTTCTATTTTGGGGGTTCAATATCTACTGATCTGGAGGAAGAAATGTTTTCAGGGTAAGAACAGGCGCTATGTAATTACATAAGTGACAAGGCACACAGGCCACCTGTCCTGAAGCTAACCTGCCATTACCATCCTTCTTTCCAATGCACTTTGCATTTTATAAATAGAAAGACCTCACTTTCCAGTTGTAGGGGGAGCTTCTCTGAGTGACATGGATATGAAAAGATGAAAATAATAAACAAACCAGAGGAGGCAGGTAGGGAAAGAATTGTGGGATAGAGAAATGAGGAGGCAAGAGTGGAAATAGAGGATAAAAAGAGTAATACAGAATTGGAAAGAAGGGGAGGGGGGGAAAAGGAGGAGGAGAGAGAAGAAAGAAGGTTGGGGGATACTGACAACCTCACACTGAATGGAACTGGGCCACTGTAGGTCTAGAGGGGACCTGGGGTGCTGACAGGGGCCCCTTACCCTGGGTGAGTAGTAGTGGGGGTTTGGTGTCATTCCTCAGCTTTTGGACTCAATTACTTCATGACCAAATACCTTGCAATGCCCAAGTAATGCAATAGGCCACTGATGTTCACATGGCTCTAACACATCCAAGAGGGAGAGCTTAAAGACGAAAACTCTGAAGTGAATACTACCAGAGTATTGTGAATCTTCTCTTGCTAACTGTTATTAGCAAGATGGAGAACAAAATAACAAAAACAAACAAATAAATCAATGTTCCCAGCATCCTGACAATCAGCTTTTCTGGGGAAGGCCTGTGTCTGCTGCTATTCTGGTCATTCCACAATGCTCAGGTTCAATGGTACACCCACCAGACATTCAGTAAATAGCTGGGCAGCTGGAAAATCTTAACATGAAGTACTGTTTCAGCTGCGGAGGGGGGGGTGCGGGGGTTGGGGCGCAGAAGAACGTTAAACAGGTCCTTTGGTGAGAAACCTGTCTCTGCTTTGTAGAGAAAAGGCTGAAGGCACAAAGACTCCTAGAGTTCAGTCTTATGTTATTTGTTATTAAAGTGGTGAGGTCTTAAGATGTGCTTTTTAACAGTCTTTAGTTTGGCTGTAATTTAAGATGACTTTTACAAATTAGATCCTAATCCTTGCAGACACAGATGGCTGTTACAGAATAGCCTTGCAAAACACTAGTCATTTGACTTGAAAAAGCATTCAGAGAAGGATGAAGGGCCATTAACTCTCACCCCACCCCTGGCTCTAGGAGGTCTAATGAGTCCTGGGTGGGCTTTCTGGGTTTAGGTTTGGGTCTGGAATCTGGGTGGGCCTAGGGCATCTGTTCTTACTTGGAACAACCTCTCTAGTTCACTCTAGAATCAGAGATTTAGGATCAGACCTGAGGTCAATAACATTCAACAACAGTAACTGAATGTACATAGGTGAGGCACCATCCTGGGTCAGGGGGGACAGACATGAACATGATATGGACAGGTTCTGTAAATAATTATACAACAATAGGACAAGTGCATGAGAGAGGAATGTACAAACTGCAATGGGTACATAGGTGAAGACCTTGGGAGACACAGGGGGATTCCCAGAGAGGATGGGATTTGAGCTGTATATTAAAAGATGGGTTCCAACAGGTCAGGAAAAGCAGGAAGAGTGGATATTCAAGGAAGAGAGAACAGAATATAAAAAAGGCGTGAGAGTCTCTTGTGTCTCTACTGAACAGTGAGCAATCTCCTATCACCTGGTAATGGAAATAAGTAACAAGAGGCAGGATTTAAGGTGAAAAATGTAGGTATGAACCAGATAGTGAAGTTTTTGAAAACATTCTAAGGTGTTTTTACTTATCCTAGGGCAGTAGGGAGTGACTAAAGTTTTTAAACAAGAATGAGGATGATCAGAGTGAGATTTTGGAAAAACCACTATGTAGCAGATAATCTCAGGTTGACCAAGGATCATAAAATGAATGTGTGATGGATACTGGGAAGCTTGTGATTTCTCTTTGGTTAGACTTTTTCTCTGGGCAACTGGGCCAAACTTAATCTAAAATAGCCTTGGGATGGGGATGGAGATAGAAATGGGGTCAGATTGAAAAAGGGACATTGGGAGATGAGGCTGTTAACCAGATTGCGTAGTGTTCTTTAGCAGTGTAAAACAAAGCATGCATAATTGAGATTTAAATCAAGAGTAAATTTTCTCTAATACTAAGTGACTGATCCTCCATTTAGGGCTAATCCATACTGACACTTTACACAGTCTGCACTGAAGAGGCTGAATTCTTGGCCAGTGAGTTCAAGGCAAGCAGGCCCAAGAAACTTCTTCTTCCCAAGAACCCTCTGCCTTTCACTTCACAGTTCCCCTACTTGCAACAGTCCACATTTTTAACCTGTTATTAACACTGGTCAAAAAACTCAGATCCTCTTAAGAGATTCCTTCTCCCACACCACCCCCAAGAGTAGGTTTAAAAATTAATTTGAAAGAAAAGAAAGTTTAATTTCAAAAGTGAGGAAGGTCCTTAGACTCCATCTCTTCTAGTAGTTCCATTTTACAGATGAGGCCCAGAAGAGGAGTGAAAGTCACCAAGGACTGGCATCTTAAAGTTCTCATCACACACACAAAACTTTAGTAACAATGTATGGTGACTGATGTCAACTAGACTTACTGCAGTGTTCACTCTGCAATACACACAAATGTGGAATCCTTATGTTGTACACCTGACACTAATAAATATAAAGTTATACGCCAATTGTACCTCAACTGAAAAGCAAGACAGAACAAGGGTGGGAAGGACTAATTTAGCTTCTAAGTTTTGTAAATTCTTCAAGGTGAGACATTCATCATAGAACACAGACTGATCTTGAACCCTTTAATAGTGTCTCTTCTCTAAGCTTCACACATTTAGAGTTCAACTACAGTGACAGAATTTAAAGTGCTGGGACGTGTTATTCACACAGCCTGTGCACCTGTGTTCCTTGTGCATGTTTGTGCATTGTATAGCACATGAACAAAGAGGAAGATTTTGCAGCAGTAGGTGAACTAGTAAGAGAGAGGCCAACGGCCAGCACCTGAGGCCCACTCTAGTCTTCTGGATTTAGACACAAGTGATAGTAGGATCCTCATCGTACCTAGTGTTGTGGCTGAGTGGGAGAGCTAAACTTATCACTGGTTTCTGTTTCTACCCTGCAAATCTCACAGCCAATGTGAAGGACTAAGACGAATGTTAACTAAATTCTTGTTTTTTTGTGTGTGTTAAAGAAAGTCCAGGTTACTAAACTTCGTACTGCTCAGTCATTATAACATCACAGAATGTTAAGATTTACTATGTATTTTAATGGTAAGCTAGTCCAAGCCCCATCCCATAAAAAGTAGGAACACCAAGAATGAGACCTTCTCCAATATATATCCATTATTGCTGAAAAGGGATCATTCTCTAGTGTTAGATTTTCTCCAATGATAGAAAAATCACTACCTTACAACACAAGACATTCCTCTCTTAGAGAATAGTATACTTTTTTACAGGATACTTGCTTGCCTCCTGTAACTTTCAACTGACCAGTCTCACTTCTGTCACTGGAGCCTCGCAGTCAGATCCTTTTTTCATGGCAGGCCTTCAGTTAGTGAAGGCAACAATCACGTCTTCCGTGGCCTTTCCTTCTCTGGAGGAAATGTTCCTCTAATGATACAATTTCCAGTTCCCTCACCTTCCTGTCAGCCCTGCTCTAGACATGCTTCTGTTTCTTTACACTTCACAGTTCTCTTTCAAAAAAGAGCCTAAGGACTCTTTCAGGGGTAGTTTATCTTAGTACAGCACTGAACAGGACCATCAAATTATCCTCTTGCTGGACATATAAGATCGTACCTCTAAAAATACAGCTAGCTTTTTTCTTGGCAGATAAAACACATTATTAATGTATACAAGGTCTGTCCAGAAAAAGTCAAGCCATCGTTAATATAATGAGAATGGTTTACACGACATGAATGGAACCTGGCAGCCAAGGAGAATGTACTGGAATGCACATGCATGAACAAGGACAACTTCACTGTACTAGTGAGTAGGGGCAGTAGATGCCGTTGAGTGAGCATGTGTACTGTGTAGCTATCACATTCAAAATGACTGAGTGAGTAGAACAACGATTCTGCATCAAATTTTGCATTAAGCTTCAACATTCCTCTCCAGAAACTATTTGGATGATTCACACAACTTTTGGGAATGATGTAATGAATGATTGGCAGCTTCATCATGACAACGCACTGGCTCAGGTATCACGTCATATGCAGAGTATTTTTGCAAAACATCAAATCACCCAGGTGGCTCAGCTCCCACTACAGCCCAGATATGGCCTGAGACTTCTGACTTTTCCCAAAACTAAAATCACCTTTGAAAGGGAAAAGATTTCAGACTGTAGATGAAATTCAGGAAAATACGATAGGGCAGCTGATAGGGGCAACTGGGAGAACTATGTGAGGTCTCAAGGTGCCTGCTTGGAAGGGGACTGAGGTACCATTGTTCTACGTACAATATTTCTTTTATCTCACATCTTCTTCAATAAATGTCTCTATTTTTCATATTAAATGGCTGGATACCTTCTGGACAGACCTTGTATTCAGCTTAATTAAACCATAATCTCTGTAAAGCATGGTCTTTCTATCCCAAACTTGAGCAATTGATTTTCTAAACCTAATGCAGTAATCTCTCTCTCTCTATGTCTACAATATTTCTCTAGGTTCATTTTTTCTATTGTTTTAGTATTTTCTTGAATCTTACTTTCCATAATCCAAAAATCTGATACTGTCTTCATTTAAGTTGCTAAAAGGCATAGTTGAATAATAAAGGATTAACTATAAAACCTCTTGGTTTCCTCTAAGGAGAGAGCAGTGTCTTAGCCAACACTTTCTGGACACTACCATTTAAGCAGCAATGAACCCACCTGTTTGTTTATCTCTCTACTTTGCCTCAGAATACTATGAGAGACTATTAAGACTCTGCTGAAATGCAGATTCAAAGTGAATATAGGTGGCCATTCCTGCCTTCCCATGCGAATAACAAAATACTCTTGGTTTAACATGACTTGTTCTAAGTAAACCTACAATCATTGACCTTGATCTAATTGTTAAGGTACTTAAACACACAATTTTCATATCTATTTTGAGGTATACAGAGATGATATCTTGGGAAAACCTGTCTGATGCTGGAACAGAGGAAATAGCTGGGAAAAAAGAAAGACCTAGTACTTAAATGCCAGCATGGGCTACTGGGCATATATCTGCTGGCCTGGAAAGCCACACTTTCCCCAGAGAAAGATGGTGTGCAGGACAATGAAGAACTGATGGGTGTGTGGTCTTGTAGCAGGCTGTCCACCCTAATCATGGGATAGCTCCCCCTGGACACACTTCCCAAGACAGGCATAGGAACTTACATCTCTCCTAGGAAAGGTGCTCAGTAACTTGAACTCATCCCACGGAAATCCTTTGGAAGCTACAAAATCAAAGACAATCTGGAGCTTATTGCTGGCCAGAAAACGCCGCTCCAGGAACTCTCCACTGGGGGTCCGGATCCGCAATTTGCTAACGGGCTCAGCATCTTCTTCTTTTGGCTCTGGAGGCAGGGCTTGCTCTAAGGAGAGCCGAATGGCCTGAGGAGAGCAAAAACCAGGTGTTAAACTATGTGATGGAAGAAACTATGGGGAGAAGGGGAGAGAGAGACTAGAAAAAAGCTGCTGCTTTCTTGAAACTCATTAAAAAGTTGTTGTCCATTTATTAACCAAGCCTAAAATTTGAACAACAGAATAGTGTTTTTCATTTACTGAATATTATCCAAGCAATTTTCACCCCTTTGCATTCCATGGCACACATAAACTACTAAAATTCTGTGGTACACCAAAAAAAATTTTTTTTTTGCCAATCTGACAACAAATATGTATAATTTTGATTGATTTAAAAAATAGTAATTACCTACCCTTTTTGCTCCAAGTGATTTTTAAAAAATCAGGTACAATCAGACACAATCTTATTATGTGATGTGACCAATAAGATGCAACTCATATGACCTATGCATTTATGGTTGAAGTCAGGGTGTTCCCACCGAACAGTTATCACTGTGTTTTGCCTGTTGTCAGTTTTTTATGTGACCATCTAAGGGAAAAGAGGTCAGTGCCCCTGACTAAATAGTCAGGTATTGCATGTTTTAAAACTTCCTGCAGCACACCAGTTGAAAATTGCTGTATTGGCCCAAATGACAATTAAAATAAATCTCACCTTGATGACACACATATTATTAAATTGACTGATAACTCCATAGGAAAAACAGGTAATGTATTTATTTTTTAAACTGACAGACTTGGGTATTTGTGATTAAGGAAAGAGCTATCAAATACCCAGTTGCTTCTTTTTTAGGATGCAAAATAAGGCTATAAGAGGCATTTATAAAACACACACATACACCAACTATTTATATTTGAAAAACATACATATCCCAAGTAGAAATAATTTAAGAGTTTGTAGATACTGGATAATATATTAAAATGGAATACAAAGATTTTGTTTGGGGTGATAAAAATTTTAGAAACACATATGGTGACAGTATTTTCTGAATATGTGCATATGTATAAAGAATAATTATTTATTTAAACAATTCATTAATGGCAAGAATAGATATATGCCACAGGTTGCTTAGAAACTAATTCAACCACCAGTCAGGACCAACATTCTTAGGAGAAAAGGAGGAATCTGGCTATTAGCAAAAATCCTTTATGAGATGTCACTGTTGAAAGTTTCATAATATTAAATGGCATTCAATGTGGAAGAATAGTATGAACTGAGGATGGGATGAGAAATATTTTATACAGTTGAATTAAGTTTCCATTAGCAGAATATGACTGAATTTTTCTTTCCTTTTTATTGAATTTACTGGGGTGACATTGGTTAACAAAATTATACAGGTTACAGGTGCACATTTCTATAATACATCATCTGTACACTGTATTGTGTGTTCACCACTCCAAGTCAAGTCTCCATCCATACCATTTCTTCCCCTTACCCCCTCCTTCAGCTTCCTCCATCCCCCTCCCTCCTGGGCAATCAACACACTGTTGTCTCTGTCTATGAGTCTCCTTCTCGCTCTTTCTTTCTTTTTCAGTTAATCCCTCCAGCAGCCCCTCATGCAGTTCCCCCATCCCCGTGCCCCCGAAAGCTCTCAGCCTGCTCTCAATTATAAATCATATAACGCTTGTCTTTCTTTGACTGGTTTATTTCACTTAGCATAATGCTTTCCAGGCCCATCCATGCTGTTGCAAAGGATAAGATTTCCTTCTTTTTTATGGCTGAGTAGCATCCATTGTATAAATATGCCATAGCCTTTTTATCTGCTCATCTACTGGTGGGCACTTGGGCTGCTTCCAAAGCCTTTTTATATTTTTCACTTCTGACTTATGTAAATTGTTATCTGTTTAAAAATGTGTTTAAAATACCAACAGAAAAACAAAGTTTGCTAAGACACAGTACAGATAAGAAATGAAATTGTATCATTCAGGAGAATTTGATTGATTCTAATACTAAAGTGTGTGTTCAAAAAAACCTTAAGAATTTATGCAGTGTGTAAAGAAAGCTATATTCCTTCTGGCAGCACTCGATAATATCACCTATCTTATAGGGGATTATAAAGAGGGAATTATATATATGATATAAAGTTCCCAATGTGGTGTATGATATACAAGAAGCTTCAGTTACTGGTTGTTTGGGATTGCGCTAGTGAAATAGTCCCATACTCTAATTTTTTATGTGGGGAAGCTGATACTCAGAAATGGAGACATAAGAAATATGGGTTCAAAAATTAGAAGAATGGGAAGTTAAACTATTTATTTTTGTTTATTTTGGACAGCATGAGCAGCAGTTCATTTAATATTGGTGTCCTGGGTCAGCAATGAGTATCAGTGGGATATTTTCAAGTATTAAACTATTTTAGTAATGCTGTCAGATATTAAAAACCGAAAGAATACATGATGCTGTGTATATCATAATTAAATTCCATTGTATTATGTCTTTACAGCATGCCTTATGCTGTACTGTAGTTATTTGTTAATGTCTAGGTTTCCCACTAGCCTGCAGGCTACATTGAGGTGTGGGAACGTGTCTTACTTCTTATTCCAAGTGCAGTGCATGACATGAAATAGACATTAATAAACTACATGAATAGACATTCATGTAATTGATAAGGGATAGAATAAACTAAGATGTTAACTGAAATAATGCATGTGAAAGTGCTTAGTATGGCTGTAAATACACAGAAGGTGCACAACAAAAGCCAAAATAATCTGAATCTCATGGGCTGTCCTTCTAGTAACCAAGAATTGATCATCCTGAGTTTCCTTTCTTTAAGGTCTAATTCACTCTAGCACCAACTGTTCAGATTAATTTTCTACATATGTGTCCCTTAGGAGCTAACTGTGAGTTGCTTGTAGGGGTTAACTACCTCTGTGGATTAAAGTTATATACATTTGCTAAACTATTAAATGGGATCATTTGACTATTTGTAACACTGGTGGTTCTTTAAAACCATATTTTTGAGGTTAAAAAACATTATTCCTGATTATAAAAATGATAAAATTCATTGAAAAAGATTAAATGAAAACATTAAAATTAATTTCTAGATTCACCACTAAGAGATAGCCACTGCCATTACTTGAATGTTTATACTCATTAATTTTTTAAACCATCTTAAGTGTATAATGTAGTGGTATTGAGTATACTCACGATGTTGTGTTACCATCACCACTATTTCTAAACCTTTTTTATCACTCCAGATACTCTCCATTAATTTTTCATACGTGGTTTATATACATTTAAAATTTCTAACCAAATTTGAATCAGTAAAGCTTTATCTTTTGTTCAAAATGATATGTTTTAAATTATATATTTAAGTGATATATTTTGCACTGTTTTAAAGTTTTTATTGAACTATAGTACTCATATGAAAAAGTGTACAAACATTAGGTGTACAACTGGACATTTTCTGAAAGGGAATATACCTCTATAACTAGCACCCTGAGGAAGCACCTCAGAAGTCCTTTTGCCCCTTCCTGAGAATTACCTTTCTCAAAGTTAAATCACTACCTTGACTGTTAACACTGCAGTTTAAAAAACTTTAATCTTTAAATTATATGTAATATATGATTAGGAAATAGGCTTCGGGTATGACAGAGGTTCAAATCCTGACCATTAGGCATATGACAGTCTTTAAGAACTTCAGTTACTTCACATAAGAAATAGGGTCAATGACATCTTTCTCATGAAGGCTCTTATATAAAATGCAGTAATGGTTGTAAAACACTTAGCAAGTACCAACACATGGTCAGCGTTCAGTAAGTGCCTGGCATCAAACCTCATGCTGTCACACTGTGCTCAACAGACAATGATCATTTTGGTGTTATCATTCCCTTTGCACCTACTTTAAATCAGTACTTAATGTGGTATTTCCTGGTTTCTCCTCTTGTTCTCCCCTTAATCCACCTGTCTGCTTGCTTTCTGTTTTGACATTTCCCTGAACAGTATAACAACAGATGCTATATTATTGTCTGAACTCAACTAATTATTCTACAGAAGAATAAACAACAGTAGCTCATTATTCCATTCACTGTGCAGACAATGTCTACTCCTCAATGCAGCCAGTCGCTAGGGCCTTTCCCAAGAATGAAACAGACCTCAGACATCCCACACCACTGGTTCAATGTGGGAAACAATGAAGAGATGTTAGGTAGTAAGTTGGCAATCTTGGGATCTAATTACCCAAATTTGACGCAAAAAAAAGAAGAAAACTATACAGTAACTCAGTTTGAAATATACTGGCTGAAAGCAAAGGCCTCATATAAGTAAATACTGTTGAAAAACAATGATATAAAGGATATCTACACTTGAATAGCAGCCTTAGTAAACACCATTGTTAAACTTCAGTTTGGTTTGCTCAACAAATACAGTTTTTAATCTGCATTTTAGTTTTGCAACAAAACAAGAAAACCTGGTGTAAGTTGGATATATGAACTGATCTTAGAGTCTTTGTTTTACTAAAACTTGAATATGTAGAGTATTCAAATCAAAGGGATGAGAAATGGGGACTTAAAAAAATTTAGACAGTGAAATATAGACCCAGAAAAGACTGTTTCTACACAGTTACATTTTTAAACAGGAAAGATACATTTACACCAATCTTTTATAATAAGAATGAAAGACCACCTTAATTTGCACACACATGCATACATGAATACATGTACACACGATCTTCTGTGCTTCTATGAGTAACCATCAAATAATAGTTTATAAATGGTTGAAGCAGAGTGTGAAATAGGCTAAAGCTAATATTCATTAATTCCACAAATTCTTACTGAGCTCCTCCTACGTGTGAGGCATTGTTCTAGATAACGGGAAAATAGCAGTGAACAATATAGATTTAGAAAAATTCTGCTTACATGGAGGCTATATTTTAGTAGAATGGGAGAAAGATAACAAATACATGCACAGGAAATTATGTAGCGTGTTCCACAGTGATGAGAGGTATAGAGAGATTACAGAGTGCTGGTAGAATGGAGGGAGGAGCACAACTTTACTGTAAGCCTCAAGAAGCAAATACTGTAGGCTGCAATGAGCAAAGGCCTAAAGGAGAAAGGAAATCACATGGACACTTAGATCTGAGAGATGTATTACAGGCAGAAGTCACAGAAACTGCTAAACTCTGGTGTCTGGGTTGACCGAAGAATAGCAAGGCAGCCCATGAGGCTGGAGCAGAATAAGGGCAAGAGGAGTAAGAGCTGAAGTTTGAGAGGAATCAAAGGGGATGGATGATTGAATCATATGTGGTCTTGACCAGCCCACTTAATAATTTTTTCCCATTTTTAAATTAAGATATAATTTAAATACAGCACAACCCATCCTTTTAAATGTATAGTTCTAGAAATATTGACAAATGTATGTATTTGTATAACCATCAACAATCAAGATAAAGACCAGTTCCATTGCACCCCCCCAAAAAAACTCTCCCATCCCTAGCCCCAGGCAACCTGTAATCTGTTTTCTGTTTCTAGTTTTGCTTCTACCAGAATGTCATATAGATCTAATCATAAATATACAAATGGCTGCTTCATTTAGTGAAATGCATTTGAGATTCAGCCATGTTGTTGAATATATCAGTTTATTCCTATTTATTGCTTAGTGGTATTCCATTGTATAGGTATATCATTTGATTATTCTTTTTCCAGCTAAGGAACATTTGAGTTGTTTCCAGTTTTTGGCAACTCAAAATACAGCCACTATAAGTATTTGTGTAAACATAAATTTTAGCC
Organism: Anoura caudifer; assembly: GCA_004027475.1. Classification (NCBI taxonomy): domain Eukaryota; kingdom Metazoa; phylum Chordata; class Mammalia; order Chiroptera; family Phyllostomidae; genus Anoura; species Anoura caudifer. The sequence continues at coordinate 113,972 of PVKU01002276.1, forward strand.
TTACTTTCCTTTCACTTATATGTGAATACCTAAGAGTGTGACTGTTGGGTCATATAAGTATGTGTATATTTAACTTTATAAGAAAGTGCCAAATTATTTTCCAAAGTGTGTGCACTATCATAAATGATTCTTATTATTAACGTGTGAGTTCCAGTTACTCTTCATCTTTGCCAATTCTTGGTATTATCTTTTTCTTTTAAAAAGCCATTCTAATTGGTATGTATTTACTGTGGTTTTAATTTGCATGTCTTGAATGACTAATAATGTTGAGCATCTTTTCATGTGCTTATTTGCTCTTGTGTATATCTTCTTTGATAAAGTGTCAAAATTTTGCCCATTTTGAAGCTTGGGTTATTTGTTTTATATTGAATTTTGAGAATTTGTTATATATTCTGAATATTAGATATGTGATTCTCTCTCAGTTTGTAGCTTATTTTTTCAATTTCTTAACAGTGCCTTTCGAATGGGTGTTCTTAATTTTGATGAAGTATAATTTAGATATTTATTACTTATGGATTATACTTTTGGTGTCAATTCTAAGAAATCTTTGCTTACTCAAGATCATAAAGATTTTCTCCTATGTTATTTTCTAGGACTTTAATAGTTTTAGGTTTTATATTTAAGTCTATAATCCATTTTGAGTTAACTTTTTGCATGTGATACAAAGTATAAATTGAAAGTTTTTTCACTTTGTGTTTTTACTTTTTTTGGTGTATGAATATCAAATAATTGCAGCATAATTTTTGAAAAGACTTTCCTTTCTCCATTGAATTGCCTTTGCATCTTTGCTGAAAATCAATTGACTATGTGCCAGTCTATTTCTGGAATATTTGTTTTGTTTCATTGATCTATGGGGGTCGTTTTGCCAATTCCCACACTGTCTTGATTACAGTAAGTCTCAAACTCGGATAGTCTAAGTGCTCCAACTTTGTTTTTCTTTTTCACAACAGTCTTGTCTATTCCAGTTTTATTGCCTTTTTTAAAATCCTCATTCAAGGATATGTTCATTGATTTTAGAGAGAGAAGGACAGAGAGGGTAAGAGGGGAAAAGAGAGAAAGAGAGAGGGGGAGAGAGAGAAAGACAGAGAAAGAGAGAGAAACATCTATCAGTTGCTTCCTCTACCCCTATGCACCCTGACCAGGGATCAAATCTGCAACCCAGGTATGTGCCCTAGCCAGGGATTGGACCTGTGACCTTTTGGTGTAAGGGACCACACTCCACCCAACTGAGCCACCTAGCTAGGGCTTATTGCCTTTTCATATAAATTTTAGAATTACTTTGTCAGGTCCTCCCCAAAAATCTGCAAAGATGTTGATTAGAATCACTGTAAAGATTTCAGCTTTGATTTTGAGATATGAAGCCATTGTTGGTATTTGAAGTAACAGGATGTACCAATTGCTTCTGAGCCCCTGTCATGTGACTGAGCCCAGTACCACTCCCAGAGAAAAACCAGACTCATGGGCCCCCAGCAGTGGCGAGGGGGCACCTGTCTACGGGCCCAAAGGGAAGCAACTGTGCAAGTACACAAAGTAAAGTACCCAGGCCCAGGCACCCACCCACCCAGGACAAGATTGTTAAGCTAGTTTCCTAACTGAGGCTCTGACACAGAGACCCTGCAGTCCTGATCTGATCATATTAGCATATCCAAGAGGGGACTAACATTCCTCCAGGCCAGCAGAGCTACTTCCAAAGGTTTTATTTGTGTGTTCCAGCATGTCAGCACAATGTGCAGTGGAGTTGTCTTCGAGGACTGCAGTGGGTCTAGGCTTTTGTATCAGTGATTTTTAAGGTGCATGGCAAATATGTGGTCTTTTTTCTACAGAGCTTTTTAATACACATTTTCTGACTAGAAACATTTTCATACAACACTCCAATAAACATTTTGCTTTAAAAAGGTAAAAAATAAATAAATAAAAAGAGCCCTGACTGGCATGGCTCAGGTTGCTGCTTTGATTCCTGGTCAGGGCACATGCCTGGGTTGCAGGTTCTGTCCCTGACCCAGGAGCATATGAGAGGCAACAGATTGATGTTTCTCTCCCTCTCTTTCTCCCTCCCTTACTCTCTCTCTAAAAATAAATAAATGAAATCTTTAAAAAAATTTAAAAATAATCAAAAGATTTATTGAAAGACACAGGAAAGGCAAAAATGAAGGCGTGGAAGTCAAGTTGGGAGGCTACGAAAGTCCCTCAGGCTAACGGATAATGTTCTGTTGGATGAGGGTGGCAGCAGAGAAGTCATGAGAAGCATTTGAATTTTGCACATATTTTGAAGGTAGAATCCACAGCATATGCTCATTAAATGTGGATATGAAAGAGAGAAGTCAAGAACGATTCCAAGGTTTTGGATTAAAACAACTGGAAAGACTTTCTGCTTATTAAGATAGGGAACAGTGCAGAAGGAGAAAACATGTTAAGTTTATGATGTCTGTTAGACATCTAAGTGGAGATGATGGGCTAGCAATTCAAGTCTGGAAATCAGCAGAAAGGAGGAGTTGGAGATATAAATTTGAAATTAGAATGTGTAGACAGTATTTGAAGTCCTGGTACCAGGTCAGATCATCAAAGGAGGAGCATGGATCTTACATGGGAACAGTTGGTCCGACCCAACTTGGCAGCCCCTCTCTGCTCCTGGCAACCAACCATCTTTCTAAAGAGTATGACTAGCTCAATGAAAATACAGCATCACTGCTGGATAAAGTAAGTCAAGGCAAATGATCATATTTCTTAAACCACAATTCAGCCATATAACCTCTAGGCTACTGCTGGACATGAGAAACAGTCTGTAGGTTGTGATTTTGATATTGTGAAACTAGAATTTCTAGTCTATTTTAGTGGTTTGTGAAGACAACACTAAAATACTTCAAGTTGGAACTATCTAAAAAATTGTGGATATATTTATGTATTGGCAGCTACTACATTAAGTTGTTGCAGAGATTCAATCAGGTAAGGTCTGCTAAGTGCTCAGCACAGAGCTTAGTGCATATTAACTGCACAGTGATAGACAGTGATAATGATGATGGCAGGGAGGATTATCCCATGGCCCAGTGTAATGGTGTTATTTTTATGTGTCAAGAAGCACGTATAAAATAAAGACACAAATTATAGAGTCATTTTACTTTAATAACTTATTCAAAGTAATTCTTGGGGTAATAGGTAGAAAGAATACCAGATAAGAACTCTGGTTCTGCTTTTACCAGGCTAAGGGTAGGTAAGAATGTTAAAATAAGCTTTTAAATTCTGCTATGATCTTACTTTCTTCATCTGTACAATGGGGATGATACTCTCGTCCTTATCCATTAAGTAGAATGGCTGTGAAGACCAAATCAGAAGATGGAAGGGAAGTACTAGGCTTTGAATTCTGCACTCTTCTGTTCTTATTTAATGATCCTTAATAATATCTAACATTTTCTAATTGAGGAGGTGCCAAAATGTAAAAGGAAACAACTCTGGGTAGAGAGGCAAAAATGCAACTTTGTTCATTTCTGTTTGTGGGCTCCAGCAGCAAAAGGGCAATAGCTTTGTGCCTACTCTCTCTCACCCATGACTCTCTAAAACTTGGCCCTGTTAGCCTTAGCTCTAATTATTAGACTGTGTTCTAAATTTGTCTATTTTACTGTTCTCTGAGGAAGCCCTGTGCCTTTCTCCCTTTGTTCATTATTACCCAGCCTATGCCCTACCATCTATTCATCAGTCCATCTAAAAAACTCTTCTACTTCCATCTTTAACCATCAAAGTTTTACCAATCCTCCAAAGCCTTCTCCTTTGTGAAGTCTTTCTTGTTGCCTGCCTAGGCACAGACCATCTTCCTTCAAATATCTTCAGTATTCTAAGCTATCTGAATAGTTTTTATAACGTATCTTTTCCTGTGGCTATTTTGTATTCCTCTACCCTCTGTATTAGATAGTGAGCTCCTTAATGGCAGGGCTTGTATCTCACACTTGCTATATAGTTTCCATAGCACTTGATTTAGTATTTTGCACATAGAAGAAGATTAACAATTATTTGCTGAATAAGGACATTAAAAGACCTGGGAGTCAAAAAGCTTAGCTGAAACCTTCTCTACTTACCAAAAACCCAGTAGTAAAAAATAATACTCAGAAAAGAATTCTCAAAGGGTACACAGAGTTCATACATTTCTCTAGTTACTATAAAATCCATCTTTTAAACTGGACTCTCAGAAAATTGTGCTATTTGGGCCTTTGCAGAGATGCTTTTACTAAATTGTGCTTTGGCCTTATGAGTTCAAATCTCATAAAGTTGTAAGAAACTTTTATAACATGACTTGCTACTGCTGTTATGGGTATCGGATAATAGTTAGGGGTAGCAGTCGCCATACTGCATGGCTTCTTCTTCAAGTGAAACCACAGGAGACACTGCTTAAGGTCTTACTTGAACAATCTGGGTACCTCCTGAGGAACTGGCCTTGACTTGATGTTATAGACAGAATGAAACATGTAAACAATCATATTTCCTTTGTTTTAGCCCAAGAGAAGAATAGAACAAATTTTGTGGCTCATCTTGAACAAATGTACAGAACTCTAGCGTGTGCATTTGGTGCCTGTGCTGGATTATCTGTTTGTCAACATGTTAATCTTACCGTTGACTTTATCTTCCTTTATTTCCTCTGATACTATATCTTTTCTTTCTCTGATTTTCTCTTTATTCTCTCTGATACTATATATTTTCTTTCATTTGAATTGCAGATATTTATGTAAATTACTTGAAACTCATTTTAGAAAGAATATGTACATATATTAGTAAAACAGGGGAGATTTTTTTGTCATTTCTTTGTATTTCCCTTCAGAAGAGTCTTAAAGACTTTCTCAGTGTCATGGCCAAGGACTAGATCAAAATGCCTTCCTGGATTTTACTGATTTCATTCTAACAGTTACCACACAGCAAAATGAGGCCAAATACTAAGAAATTTCTCTGTAACCAAGGTGATTTCACTATTCAATACTTCATTTTTCTATAGGATTTTGAAATACTAGAGATAATCATCATAATAAAACCATTCTTGTTCCTAACGCAATTATATGGGTTAGAATTTCTGCTCAGAAGGGGAGGCATTGTTACTGTGAAAAGTCAGGTGACCAGCCTGTTAGTCTAGATGTGTCCAACCAGTTTGGCAACTAAGACATACTGCATAATCTCTTTGGGTCTCAGTTTTTTTCAGAGGTTGCACAATACCAGCTCTTCCCAAGGAGTCATGTGTCATACACTACTATGCTAAAACATGCTAATTGGTGCCCCATGAAAAATAGGGTCAAGAAAATTTGGATAAGACTGAATTAAATTAAGATAAATATAAGATAAATATTTTCCTAATGGTGGCATTTATAAGAGCCTTTAATTGTAATTCTGGGGGAGAGGGGTAAAGTAAGTAACACTACCTAAACTTGTTTTTTTGGGGAGCACCTCAATAGGCAAGTGCAAGTAATGATTAGCTGCAAAATATGACTGTCTTGAGAGACTCAAGATGGCAGAGAGTAAGTGAAAGCTATACTAACTTCCCAGGACTAATATGGAATTACAACTAAATTATAGATAATCATACTAAGTAACGACCTGAACACTGTTTGGAGAGAAGCCTATAACCAAGGACAGATGAAAGAAAATGCTTCACCACAATGAGGCTGGTAGGGAGAGCAGAGGAGGTGCAAGTGGGTTGGCTGGGCTCCCATGGGCAGCAGCTGAAGTGTTGCAGGGATATTTCAGCAGCCGGGAGGTTCCCCCTAAGAAGTGTGGGGTCTAAAACCCAAGCTGGGCTCCCAGTCTATAGCACCAGAGTCGGGAAAGGAGCCCAGATAACATCTAACATGAAAAGCAATGTGATTTCTGTCTACCAGGGAGAGAGAGTTGCAGACACAGAGAGCCTCTGAAAGGGCCAATGCACAAAATTTCATTTGCAGCCACTTACTCTGGGCTCTGGCAATGGGGGAAGGGCAAAATGGACTAGAGACGTGTGAGGAAAGTCTATGGCTGGTGGCTCTGGGGAGAGAACTGAAGGAGCAGCCACCAGGATCCCTGTGCTGGGTCATTCCCCATAGCGCAGAGGCTGTCTTTCTCTGGCAGTCCACTCCCTTCCAAGTGGCATCAGCCTGAGGAGAAGCAGTAGCCCCACTGGCAGGAATTACTTAAGCTCCACAGGGTGCTGAGCACAGTTTGGGGCTATATACTGATTAGTTTAAAAACCAAAGCAGATCTCTGGGAACTCTGAGACTTTACCTGACCCTCCCCTGGGCCCAGTTCAGGTAAAAGTTGGCCTTGGTGCACAGCCTGGTTCTTTCTGCACACAAACAGGTCTGACAGAGGGAGCCACACACTGTGTATCGCTGACAGTCCAAATAGGTTGCCCAGGGACAGTCACAAGCAACACAAAGGCCTACAGGAGTCTTTGAAGAACTACCCAATACATAGAAACAAATACAGAAGCAGCCAAAGTGGGAAGACAAAGAAACAGACTCCAAATGAAAGAACAAGAGAATTCTCCAGAAGAACTAGATGAAATGGAGGAAAGTAATTTATCAGGTAGAAAGTTTAGAGTAATGATTATAAGGATACTCAACAGCATGAAAAAAGGCATAGAAACCATAAAAAAGGACCAGTCAGAAATAAAAAATGTAAAAGCTGAAATAAACAATACACTGGAAGGAATCAACAATAGGTTACATGAAGCAGAGGACTGGATCAGTGATCTGGAAGACAAGGTAGAAAAAAATACCCAAGCAGAGTAGCAAAATGAAAAAGAATTTTAAAAAATATTAGGAGAGCTTAAGAAACATTTTGGATAACATGAAACATAACATCCACATCACAGGAATACCAGAAGGAGAAGACAGTGAGCAAGGGATTGAGAACCTATTTGAACAAATAATGACTGAAAACTTCCCTAATTTGGTGAAGGAAAAAGACACAGGAAAATCAGAGGTCCTAAATAAGCTGGACTCAAAAAGGCCTATTGTGGGACACATCATAATTAAAATAACAAGGCTTAAAGACAAGGAGAGAATCCTAAAAGCTGCAAGACAAAAAGCAGATAGTTACATATAAGGGAGAACCAATTAGACCTGGCATCTGATTTCTTAACAGAAACATTTCAGGCCAGAAGTGGGTAGTGTGAAATATTCAAGGTGATGCAAAGCAGAGACCTATAACTAAGCCTACTTTACCCAGCAAGGCTATTATTTAAAATCAAAGGAGAAATAAGGACTTCCCAAGACAAGAAAAAGCTAAAGGAGTTTGTTAACACCAAACCAGTACTGTAACAAATGTTAAAGGGCTTGCTTTAAGAAGAAGAGGAGAAGAAAAAAGAAAAACAGAGGAAAACAATATAACAATAAAATGGCACTAAACACATATCTATCGATAATCACCTTAAATGTAAATGGCTTAAATGCTTCAACCAAAAGACACAGGGTAGCTGAATGGATAAGAAAACCCATATATATACTGCCTCCAAGACACCCATCTCAGATAAAAAGATCCACACAGACTAAAAGTAAAGGGATGGAAAAAGAGATTTCATGCAAATGGAAAGGAAAAAAAGTTGGGGTAGCAAAATTATATCCAACAACAAAAAAAAAAAAAACCTTTAAAACCAAGGCTATATTAAGAGACAAAGAAGGACACTACATAATGATAAAGGGAACAATCCAACATGAGGATATATCTCTAGTAAACGTTTATGCACCCAGCATAGGAGGACCTAAATATGTGAAGCAAATCCTGATGGACATAAAGGGAGAGATTGACAGAAATAGTCATAGTTGGGGATTTTAACACCCCAATGACTTCTACTGATAGATCTTCCAGACAGAAAATCAATAGGGAGACAGCAGCCTTAAATGGCACACTAGAGCAAATGGATTTAACTGACATCTCAGTGCATTTCATCCTAAAGCAGCAGAATATACATACTTGTCAAGTGCACATGGAATGTCTTTTAGGACAGACCACATGTTAGCACACATAACAAGTCTCAATAAATTCAAGAAGACTGAAATCATATCAAGCATCTTCTGACCACAATGCTATAAGCCTAGAAATCAATCACAAGAAGAACACGACAGGGAAGCTAAATACCATGTTACTAAACAAGGAGTGGGTCAACAATGAGATCAAGGAAGAAATTAAAAGACCTTGAAACAAATAAAAATGAGACCAAAATAATCCAAAATCCATGGGACAATGGGAAAGGAATACTAAGAGGGAAACTCATAGGATTATAGGCCTATCTCAAAAAAAAAAAAAACCCAAAAAAAAAAAAAAAAAAAAAAAAAAAAAAAAAAAAAAAAAAAAAAAAAAAAAAAAAAAAAAAAAAAAAAAAAAAAAAAAAAAAAAAAAAAAAAAAAAAAAAAAAAAAAAAAAAACCCCAAAAAAACAAAACAAACAAAAAAAAACAAACAAACAAGAAAAGGCTCAAATAAACACTCTATCTTTACACTTAGAGAAACCTGAAAAAGAATAACAAAGCCAAAAGTGAGTAGAAGGAAGGAAATAATAAAGATCAGAGTGGAAATAAGTGAAATAAGAGTCTTAAAAAAAAATGATACTAAAGATCAACGAATCCAAGAGCTGGTTCTTTGAAAAGATAAACAAGACTGACAAGTCTTTTAACCAGACTCATCAAGAAAAAAAGAGGCCCCAAATAAATAAAATCAGAAATGAAAGAGGAGAAATAAGAACTGAAAGAAATACAAAGGTTTGTAAAAAAAATATTAAAAACAACTATATGCAAACAAACTGGACAACCTGGACAAAATGGTTAAACATACAATCTTCCAAAACTAAATCAGGAAGAATCAGAGTATTTGAATGGACAGAGAACAACTAGTGAAATTGAGGCCGTAATCAAAAGAATCCAACAAACAAAAGCCCTGGACCAGATGGCTTCACAGGTGAACTTTACCAAACATTCCAAGAAGAACTAAAACTTCTGAAACTATTTCAAAGAATTCAATAGGAGGGAAGGCTCCCAAACTTATTTTATGAGGTCAGCATAATCCTAATTCCAAAACCAGATAAAGACACTACAAAGAAAGAAAATTATAGGCCAATATCACCGATGAAAATAGACACTGAAAATCCTCAGTGAAATATTAGCAAACAGATTACAGCAATGCATCAAAAAGATCATATACCACTATCAAGTGGATTTATTCCAGGATGCAAGGTTGGTACAACATTTGCAAATCAATAAATATAATTCACCACAAAAACAAAATGAAGGATGAAAATCACATGACTGTATCAATAGATGCAGAAAAAACATTTGATAAAATCCAGCACATGTTTATGATAAAAACTCTCAGCAAAGTGGGATTAGAGGGAACATACCTAAACATAATAAACACCATATATGAGAAACCCACTGCCAGCATCATACTCAGTGGGCAAAAACTACAAGCATCTTAAGGGAAATCCCCTTAAGACTGGAAACAAGAAGGGGGTGTTTGCTTTTACCTCTCTTATTCAACACAGTATTGGAAGTCCCAGCTAAAGCAATCAGACAAGAAGAAGAAATAAAAGGCATCCAAATTGGAAAGGAAGAAGTAAAACTGTCTTTATATGCAGATGACATGATAGTGTACATACAGAACCCCAAGAAAGTACTGGAACTGATAATTGAATTCAGCAAAGTAGAATACAAAATTAATATGCAGGAATCAGTTGCATTTTTATATGCCAGCAATGAACTAACAGAAAGGGAAATTAAGAAAACAATCTCATTCACAATTACTTCAAAAAGAATAAAATACCTAAGAATAACCTAACCAACGATGTAAAAGACCTGTACTCAGAAAATTATAAGACACTGAGGAAAGAAACAGAAGAAGAAACAAATAAGTGGAAGCACATACCATGTTCATGGATAGGAAGAATTAACATCATTAAAATGCCCATACTACCCAAAGCATTCTATAGATTCAATGCAATTCCTATCAAGATTGTAATGATGTATTTCACAGAACTAGAACAAGTATTTCAAAATGTTATATGGAACTACAAAAGGCTCTGCATAGCAACAGTGAATCTGAGAAAGAAAAACAAAATTGGAGGAATCACTCTACCTAATATCAAACTATACTATAAGGCTACAGTAATCAAAATAGCATGATACCGGCATAAAAACAGACACATAGATCTATGCAAGAGAATAGAGAGCCCAGAAATAAACCCCTATCTTTAGAGTTGATTAATATTCGACAGAAGAAGCAAGTATGTACAATGGGCAAAAGATAGTTTATTCAATAAATGCTGCTGGGAAAACTGGACAGATATGTGCACAAAAATGAAACTAGACCACCTTCTTAACACCACATACAAAAATAAGTTCAAAATGGATTAAAGATTTAAATGTCAGACCTAAAACCATAAAAATCGCAGAAGAAAACACAGGCAGCAAAATCTCAGACACTGCTTGTAGTAATTTTTTATTGGATATTATCTCCCCAGGCAAGGGAAACAAAAGAAAAAAATAAACAAATGGGACTAAAAAGTTTTTGTATAGCAAAGGAAAACATCAACAAGATAAAAAGACAACTCACAGAATGGGAGAACATATTTGCCAATATCTGATAAGGGCTTAATATCCAAAATCTATAAATAACTTACAAAACTAACACACACAAAAAATGCAATTAAAAAATGGGCAATGGATCTGACTGATACTTCTACAAAGAGGACATACAAATGGCCAATAGAAATATGGAAAAATGCTCAATGTCACTAATCATCAGAGAGATGCAAATTAAAACCACAATGAGATATCACCTCACACCTATCAGAAGGGCTATCACCAATAAATCAGCAAACAACAAATGCTGGTGAGGAGGTAGAGAAAGGATCTGCCTTTTGATCCAGCAATCCTTCTTCTGGGAATATAGCTGAAGGAACCCAATACAGTTGTTTTATGTTGAAAGAACATAAACACCCCTATGTTCATTGTAGTGTCATTTACAATTGTCAAGTATGGAAGCAGCTCAAGGGTCCATTGGTAAATGAGTGGATAAAACAACTATGGGACATTTAAACAATGGAATACTACTCAGCCATAAAAAAGAATACAAATTTACCCTTTGTGACAGTATGGATAGACCTGGAGAACATTATGCTAACTTAAATAAGCCTCAGAGAAAGACAAATACCATATGATTTCACTCATATGTGGATTCTAATGAACAAACTGAACTAACAAGCACAACAGAGACAGACTCATAATTAGAGAGCAGGATGACACCGAAGAGTGGGGGATGTTATGGGGTGTAAGGATTGAGCAAAAAGGAAAAAGGACTTACGGACATGGACAACAGTGTAGTAACTGCGGGCAGGAGAGGTATTTAAGGGGACTAAATGGTAATGGAAAAAAAAATACAAAAAAAACCCCCACAAAACAAAACCAAGAAATAAAATATGCCTTGTCCTCCCTCCCTCTCTGCCCCATTCTCTCACATGTTTACAGCCAGAACATATATATTGAGGTATGCTAAAAAATGTTTATGGGGTCTTCTATGAGAGGGCAGGCTTTATCTATATCTGGAGAGAAAATTTAAGCCCACAGTAAACAAAGCAAAGCATCAGAAAAAGTACCTATGCTCCCAGGCTCTATATCTAGAACACGCAGTTAACGTGTATACAGACATTTAGCAAGTATAAGGTTGAAGATATGCTATTAACAGAGAGAGAGAGAGAGCACACATGTGTAAAAGAGAGCATGAAAGAGCAAGAATCCTAAAATTTTATACTATATTTTTTGAAATAGCCCAAAAACATGGCAACAGGTCTCTCTTTTATCTAAACTTCTGTGAAACTTTGCATACATGATTTCTGTAGACACATATGATGACACATGGCCTTGTACTGAATGGAGTGAGCACGAAAGCATGAGCCTTGTAGGCATAAAGACAGAGGTAAGAATCTCAGCAGTTCCCCTTTCTGTGTGTGACTTCTCAATGAGTTTCAGTTTTTCTCACTTGTACAGAAATCTCTAACCTTGTAGCTTGTTTTAGCAGTCAATGAGTAAGCAGATATAAAGCAGCTAGCAGAGCAGTTGATACAGGAGATGCTCAACAAAATATTTTATACCTGCCATAATTGAGAGTCCTCAGTATACAGACTGAGGTTTGTCAGAAGTAGTATCTAGTGCATATATGATAGGCACTCAATAAGTGTTTGAACATGAAGAAACTTTGATTTGCAAAGAGTAAAATATTACACATATTTGAACACAAAGCTCAAATATCACTTCTTCTGGAGTGTTGATTGATTCTCAAAGCTGTAAGTGATTTTTACTTTGCCCTTGAACTCCTTAAGTATTTTGCTTTTACTTCTCATGTCATTTTGCACATTTTCTCTAGATTTGCTGTTAGTTGTAGACATTTTGCATCTTCCTTATAAAGTGTACTCTCTTTCAGCAGGCAGAAAATGTTTTATTATCCTTTGTTTATTTTTCAGTGCTCAGCACAGTTCTTGTCCAAAAAACATTAGCTGAATAAGTATGAGGTGGCACCCTCTGACTGCGAATGACAACTAATAATAGACTTTTCCTCAGTTCAAGTTAGGGCCCTCCAGGTCTTTCCATCACGTGTTAGATGGCTTCCTCTTTTCCTAAGTGAATCTTGCTATTAATCCCATGTCTAGGAAAATGTTCTGGAAATCCTTTTTTGTGAAATCACCCTGGGAAGTCATCTGACACCCCTTCTCTTTGTTTTCACTGCACTTTAGGTAAACTTCCATAATAATGTTACATATGGTACTGTAATTTTATTTTTATAAGACTATGAACTCCTGGATAGGAGAACCCATGTCTGTATCCCTATCCCCTAACAGATTTTGAGTATACACTAAGTATTGAAAAAAATTACAAAATGAGTGAATGAAAATTTCTCTATATTATTATGGATATGACATGAACTTAGTGGTGAAAAAATGAGCCAAGCTAAATGGATTTCCCATATAGAGGCCCAGTGCAAGATGCTGCTGCAGAAGTAACTCACAGTGTCTTTTGGTGGGTAAAGTAAAGCCTGAGAAAAAGGCTGAAACTACAATATTAGGAAAGGTTAAGGTCTTCCATACTAAAATGAATCTAGGAAAAGTGAAAAGGAGTTAAGTTGTAAGAGGAAACAAGTGCAGAGGAAACAAACTAGTCTGAATAATTTTCTAAAAGTTATGCCCTACCTCCCGTTCTTCCGCTTGTTCTTTGCGAATCTGCTCCAAGCGAAACTGTTCTGCCATCTCTCTCTCATGAGCTTCTCTCTGTTGATAAAAGAGAGAGGGAACCAGCACTCAATAAACATAGATTTATTTAAAAAAAAAAAAAAGAAAGAAAAAAAAAAGCTCATTCCCAGCATGACCCAGAGGTGTATTGTGGTAATGGAAGTATTTCTCTTTGGAACAAGAATAAAAATGAAAGCAACAATAAAGCATAGCTGCCCTGACTGGTGCAGCTCAGATGGTTGGGTGTCATCCCGCAAAACAAAAGGTTGTTGGTTTGATTCCCAGTCAGGGCACAAGAATGGGTTGCAGGTTCAGTCTCTGGTTGGAGTGTATACAAGAGATAACCAATTTTTTTCTCTTATATTGATGTTTCTCTCTCTTTCTTTCCCTCTCCCTTCCCCCTCTCTCTAAAAATAAATAAATAAAATATTTCAAAAAATAAAAACAACTAATACAGCATAACTCTCTGTTCATGTTGGGTTCCTATTCAAATATCTAGGAAGCTCTGGGTAGTGTTGGATTCATCAGAACCTTCCTCTGATCTTCCTCTCTAGTCTTTTCTGCTATATTTCCTGTATGCAAACATCAGCTCTACTCACGTCAGCCTCTATCACGCACTCCTTGTTTTCTGGCCCCTTGCTGCTAGCCTATATTACTTTTTCTCACTTACCCCTCTTTATCCAGTTCACATACACAGCTTCTTCTAAGAAAGCCTCCCCAGCCCATTCCCACTTCTTGGCTTTCCAAAAAGGCTAAAAAATTTCCACTGAACTCCTGTTCACTGAACTATTCAGTGCTTCCCTTACGACATTTAGGATCCTGCCTAAGTGTTAAAGCTATCTGCATTCTTGATTTAGTCTACCCCACACCACATTGTGAGCCTTCTTTTGAGGGCAGAAGCTGTGGCTTATTCATTTTACCCTTCTTCAGGGCCCAGTACAGAAGTAGGTGCTCAAAAAGTATTAAATAAACCAGTGGTTCTCACTCTCACTGTACATTAGAATCACCTGAAAAGCTTTTGAAAAACTGTTAGGTTGAACCAGAGACTGACTAAAAAATCAAATAAAATAGACACAAGGCCCATTTTTGTTTTCATTTTTATGATTCTTAATAAACTTTATGCTGTCAAAAATGAACCATACTTTCGGGATCAGGGGTAGAATTATATTCTTTCTGTTAACTGAATCTTGCTTTCTCCATTGCAAACCCAACATTTTTGGGGACCAAAATGATACAAGCACTGGCACTTAAATAATAAAAACCATTTAAGATTGAGTTCTTTATCCCAAAAGTCTCTTGAGCAAACCCACCTTTGCTCTGTCAGCTTCAAGTGAAAGGCGATAGGCCTCATCTTGCTCTCTCTTCACATTTTCTCTGGCTTCACGTTCATCCTTAAAAGACAAGGAATGATTCAAATGTGTTTTACCATATTACTTTTTAAAAGAAAATAACAACAATCCCCTTGTTTTACTTGTGTGAATTTACTGTAAGTAAACAAGAGTAGTTTTAGGTGTATAAAATATAAATAATCAAACACATAGGAAGATGAGCGGCCCAGTATATAGTGAAAATAAGAATGTTTGCCTAGCTCTGTACCTCTCGCAAGCTGTGTGATCCTGGACAAGTTATTTAACCTTTTTAGGTCTCAGTGTCCTTGACGGTAAAGTAGAAATATTATTTGTCTCACAGGGTTGTTGTAAGAATTAAACGCAATAATGTATAAACTGTCTAGCAAAGCACCTGACAGTATGTTTTCACAATTAGTTCTTTACTTTCCTCTTGATTTTTCTAAGATAATCTTGGAGATGGTCAGCATTCACTGGGGGAAAGTAAAGGAGTCGGTCAGCATAGAAAGTCTGAAAGCAAAATACCCAAGTTAACTTCAGTCCACACCATTAAAGCCTGGTTATCAAATAAGTTATATTTCCTCACTATATTCACACTCATGAAGTGTGAATAATTTAGAAGATCTTTTAGAATATGTTTAGCTTCTGAAGTAATTATGCCACCTGCATAAATTTAAACTGTGATTTCCTATGAGATTAAAAGTTAATTCAACTGCCAAAACTTCTCATATGTTAAATTCTGGAGTATGGTCAATATATATGTACTCAAATTTAATAAATATACACACCTATTGACATTAGGCTATAGATTCCCTTTTTGGTAATTTTGTGTAATAAGCTGAATCATATAAAGTCACCAATATTCAACTATTTTGACCTATAAAAATGGTATTTCATGTGGTTTAACTTAGTACTTTGTAACTTTTTGTTTCCACTATTCAATATATGCTTACTCAAAGCTGAGTATATGCTCAGCATTGTCTTAGGTGCTCTCTCTGATTCAAGCCTAAAGTTTCAATGATTCAATTAATTTCAAAACCTCTAGTATGAATAATTACAGTTCACAGATTTCCAATCTTGTGAATTAAAAAGCAGGAAGATTTCATTGTAGATGTTGTTGGCCTAAAGCTAATTACTATACTGTCTATGCTGTTAGGGAAATGCTAGGGAAAATATGTGTTGGAGCAAAATATCAGGAACAATGGCTAACCTGAGAGACCACACAGGCTGCAAAGCAGTCAGAATAATTTACATGTTATATAATATTACACATGAATAAAAATGGGTTTTAAAAACTCCTGCTTGGAGATTTGTACTTATTCATTATTATTTATATTTTAAAGAAATAGAAGCATTCTTTTAAATATATTTTCACTAATCTCACTTTGGTTTATACGCTATGGCTTTATTCTGACCAGATACAATCAGCCTGATAGGACATATTTTGTGTATTTCTTTTTATAATTTGCACTTGCCTTATTCGTTATTCTTTAAACTCCTTTCCCCACTCAATATACAAGTTTGTACTGAGTGGTTACTTAATAGTTCAATTGGCAATTGCTGATCTTTATTTGGTATGTTTATGTCTTCATTTTTTTTTAAGTCGCTGAGATTAGGAGACCTGTGGTCAAGTTCTAGCCCTGCCAGAAGCAAGCTGTGTGTTCTTGGGTAAATAATATCTCCCTTTCAGTCACTTACTAAATTAAAAAAATTAAATTTCTAAGGATTTTATGTTTCTGTGGACAAGTCTATTTTTACAAATTTAGATATACCTAATAAAATCAGTAACTTGTGGCAGTAATCTTATCTTTTTGTATTTCAAATGAGAAAATGTTTAAGATCTTTACAGTTCTAGTTTTACCTTACTTTCCTGACCCCACCCCTCCAAATTAGCTTAGGTTTCTCTTGTAACATTCTGTACTTTCCCTTTAAAACATTTATCACAATTGCATTAATTATCATGTAATTATTTATGTAATATGAGATTCTCCCATGACACTGTAAGTATCACAAAGGCAGGGACCTTTTCTATATTATACATGTCTGTACTCAAAGTATTGCATACAATACCTAGCTTTTGGGAGGTGTTTAATAAGTACTTGTGGAATAAATGAATTGTCTTTCCAGGCATAAACTACTTATTGTCCACAGTAAATATTGAGGGAAAAGATAGAGCTCATCCATAAAGCAGTCCTATCTGAGTCAATGAAATTGGCTGAGCAGAACTTACCTATTATAGCACTATGTACACACAACAAAGAAACTGTCTAAAAGCTACCACAGCTGGAAGCCCTTTGAGCACAAATATAGTTTATAATAAAAGCAGTCTAGGTAAAGAGCTCTGTTTTAAAACAGACTGTTGCAGATATGAAGGGCCATTAAATACAGGGATTCCCTAACACAAAATGTGGCACCTGTTGTGAGGGGACTTCCCAGACCAGCTAACTAGCTTCCTTCCCTTCTCCCCTCTCTCTGTTTATCTTTCCTCTCTTCCCTCTCACTAATACTCATTAAGCACCAATTTTATATTCGGCCTCACACTAGCACTGGGAATGTAAAGGCAGGCCGTAGGAGAAGACATGGATACTCATGCTTAGACTACCTTCATCATTATTCTATGGAGTCTACCGATTTATTGTGAAGAGCTCAGTGCTCAAGTTTTATATTATTTTCCTTTTGTTCCTTAAATAAAGTGGCTCTCTCTACCTGAAAGATATCCTGCTCTATCAGCTCTATCACTCAAAATCCTAACAGTTTTTCATTTACTTTCAGAAATGTAAGAGACCAACATGTCCAAAAGAGCCACTATACAGATGAAGAAAATGAAATCATGTGAGGGTGATTTACATGAGACTACCCATTAAGTCAGATGCAGAGTTTATACTTGAATCCAGGTCTCCTGACAGCTTCCTTCACCCACTCCAATGCTCTTCCCTTTGCCCACAGCCCTCTCTGACCATCGCAGACAGAAGTGCTGGCTCAGGATGACTTTTCCTCAACTCATCATGTTCATAGCTTCTTATGTGTTGATTGTTTGAGAATGGCTATTATTTCTTCTTTTTTGTCATATAGATTTTGCACTTGTCTCTCCAGCTGTCTATTCACAGTCATCTCCAATTTTGGGATTTAGAGAACACTGCTTTCCCTGTATTATTCTACATGATTAGATTTTTAAGAAAATCCCAGGTGTTGTGGTTAACATTTCATGTCTAAATATGTTCTTGTAACTTGTACATGGGTCTCTTGGAACTTCTCCTGTGCCCTAAAAATAATGTTGTTGTGAAGGATCCCCTTGCTAAATCTGAGAGGGCACATCAGACCAAGTGACTAGAAATACATGTTGATTTTGTGGAGGTGAACATCTGGATAATCAGGTTCAGAAATGTCCGAGGTGCGGCCTGGGCTGTGGCTTGGCCTGCTTGGTATGAAAATACTCTTTGTCACAGTGAAGCAAGAAGTCAGATTGCTCAGAATGAACAGCCTCCACTGCAGCCTTTCATCTGTGGCATGCTTGTCACTGCTCATATACTGCTTTGTGCTACACTCATTTGTACACCGGTCTCACTGCTCCCCACCTGAGCTATAAGATCCCACAGAAAAAGGATTCTGTATTCTCCTATAATGGCTAGGGTACTACCTTATATATGGCAAGCATTCATCACGTATTTGTCAGATGACATAGTGGAATTTTTAGTGCTCCACAGTTATATTCCTGAAGTTCTGAGTATTCTTCAGACTAGTAATTTTCATGAAAGTATAATTCTTACTCTGACTATTATATGACTTGTTAAAAGTTCTGGAATTAGAATTCAAACCAAGTCTTTCTCTCCCCCAAAGCCTATGTTTCCCCCTCACTGTGCCATACTAGGTGGCTCAGTATAGTTTTATATGGCTGAGAAAGTAGCCAGTGAATCAAATTTCACTACAACCCATTAAAAATAACGACATTTTATAAGCTGTCAAATGGTTCTTAAATGAGGAACTTAAACAGAAATGAAATTTAGGTGTAACTTGGTACTCCTCAATAGTGTTTAAAATTAGTAACCATCAGTTAATACCCAAAGGACTGATGAAAAGTTCTGAATGATCAAATTGAAGTGGGCTATAGTGGGTAGGCTTGTTTCAAATGCCAAATGTGCGCACACACACACACGCACACACATGGCATTTATTTGTTCTGAATGCACATGCTAGAATGCACACCCTGCTCTTTGCCCTTAATAAGAAGGACCCTGATATATATTCCTAAAGAGATATGGACCAAGATAACCTGAAATTCTTTTAGTATAATTGACAGAGTAGGTAAAATATAATAAAAATGTTAAAAAGTATTACTCAGCATGTGAGAAAGAAATAAAGAAATTCCTACTTACTAGAGATAAAGAGGAAACTGAAAGTTGGAGTTGTAAATGATGAGGTGATATAAAACCTGAGAAGGCAGATTATACATTTTGGTAACCTAGAGATCCAACTAGAATCAGATTTTATTTAAATCCAAGCAATGTAGGAGGTTGGAATTGCCGCCTGTGAGATAATTTTCACAGTCTAATATAAGTGTAATTGTATCCAGATATAGGATGCAAGGGGGAGAGAACTTATTTTAAGAAATAATGGCCAAAGTTTTTCAAATTTCATGAAAACTATATGATGGGGGACCCCCTCAAAATCTGCAATTATCTTCTGGAGGGTGAGCCCCTTGTAGTACAAGCTTCCCCTGCTAGGTAAGTGTTCTAGGAATCTACCTGTATCAGTGTACCAGCTGATGGTGTTGTGAGAGGCTGTGTTTTGCTTTCGTGAATCCTTTTTAAAGACTCTTTTCAATGTGTTTGCTCATTTCATGATAGGTGATTTGCTAGTGCACCTGCCCAAACAGCACTGAGTGTTCAGCAGTTTTTGACTAAAAATGGCATGATTCCTGTGCCCCACCCTCTCTATTCACCCAATCTCACCCTGAGTGACTTTATTTGTTTCCTTGGATAAAAAAGTGCTCAAAGGGAGATAATTTGCAGATATAAAAGAGGTGAGAAATAAAAAAGTGCAGAAACACTATAAGACATCAAAATTGATGGGTTCAAAAACTGTATGGAGCAGTAGGAAAAATAGCTCAATAGGTTTATTGTATCAAATGGAGAGTACTTTGAAAGCAACTGAAGTTTGAACATGTAAGAACAAATATACAATATTTTAATAAATAAGTTTTGTTTTTAGGGGTCCCCATTGTATAGCCATAGTTCCAAGATTCTAAATGAATACTGGGCAAAACCAAACCAAACCAAACCCATAAATAAAGCTATGCCAAGGTACATCATAAACAAATTACATAAAATTAATAACAAAAAGAAAAATCTTAAAAGCTGTCAGAGAAAAGGCAAGACATAATATGCACAGAGAAACAAAATAGGAATGAGAGCTGACTTCTCATCAGAAACAGTTGTAGGATATAAAGCTTGCAGGATACAAAATCGAAATACAACAAGATAGATGGAACAACATCTTTAAAGCACTGAAAGAAAAAAACTTGTCAACGTAGAATTCTACACTCAGTAAAAATATCCTTGAAAATTGAATTCAAAATACAGAACTTCTGCGATACAAAAGTGAAAAGGATTGCCTGCGTGTGTGCTATCGTAAAAGTTAAAGGAAGTCCTTCAGACAGAGGGAAAATAATAACAGGTGGAAATCTGGATCTACAAACATGAATGAAGAGAATTGTAAACAGGAGTTTAAGTAAATTAATAGACATTATTTTGTTACTACTTAAATCTAAGAAACAACTGTGTATACCCCAATGATGTTTCAGAATCAGAAACATATATCCTAAAATTCATATGAAAACTCAAGGGACCCCAAATAGACCCCCCAAAAAATCTTGAAAAAATAACAAAATTGGAGGACTCACATTTTCTGATTTCAAAATGGACTATAAAGCTATGATAATGAAAACACTATGGTACTGACACAAGGACAGACATCTAGACCAGTGCCACAGAACAGAGACCCCAGAAATAAACTCTCACACATATGGTAAATTAATTTCTGATGAGGCTGCCAAGATCATTCAATGAAGAAAGAATACTTTTTTAAACAAATGGTGCTGGGAAATCTAGATATCCAGCTGAAAAAGAATGAATTTGAACACTTGCTTTACACCATATTTTAAAAAATCAACTCAAACTGTACAAAGAGTTAAAACTACAAAACTCTTAGAGGAAAATATAGGTAAAAATCTTCATGACCTAGAATCAGGTAATTATTTTTAAGTACTGCAATGAAAGCAGAGGCATTAAAAATAAAAAATAAGTTGGGCATCACCAGAATTAAAAACATTTGTGCATCACAGTATACTCTCAAGAAAGTAAAAGGACAATCCACAGAATGGAGGAAAATATCTGAAAACCATCTATCTGATAACAGATTAATATCCCAAATTCCTACACAACAACAACAAATCTAATACAAAATGGGCAAAAGACTTGAATAGACATTTCTCTAAAGATATACCAATATAAATGGCCCATAAGTACATATTCATGCATTATTCACACTAGGCACAAGGTAAAAACAACCCAAGTGTTTATCAACATAGGAATGTATACACAAAATGTTGTGCATTACTCAGCCATAAAAAGATGGCTCAGTTGTTTGGAATGTTGTTCTGTACACCAAAAGGTTGAGGGTTTGATCCCTGGTCAGGGCGCATACCTAGGTTGCAGGTTTGATCCCCAGTAGGGGTGCCTAAGAGAGGCAACCGATCGATGTTTCCCTCTCACATTTATGTTTCTCTGTCTCTCTCTCTCTCTTCCTGTCCTTGACTCCCTCTCTCTCCAAAATCAACAAAAATATCCTTGGGTGAGGATTAAAAGAAAAAAAAAAGAAATGGAGTTCTGATACATACTATAACAGGAATAAACTTTCAAGACATTATGCTAAGCCAACACAAAAGGATAAATATTGTATGTTTCCATTTATATGCAATACATAAAATAAGCAGATTCATAGGGATACAATAGATTAGTAACTACCAGGAACTGAAGGGGGGAATGGAAAGTTATTGCCTATTAGACTGGCTAGAATATCCAGTTCAATGGTGAAGAGAAGTGATGTAAGCAGACATCCCTGACCTTTTCCTGCTCTTGATAGGAAAACATTCAGTCTTTTACCAGGAAGTAAAATGTTAGCTTGGGGAGGGGGGGGGACTTCCGGCCAAGATGGAGGCGTAGGCAAACACACTGTGCCTCTTCTCACAACCAAAATTAAGGACAACAAAGATTTAGAAACAAGAAAACAACCAGAACTCAGAAAAGCAAACTGTTTTTCCAACAACGATTCATCCAGACCGGTAAGAGGGGAGGAGTCGCGGCAGGAAAAAGCGGAGGTGCGGACGGGCACACAGGCAGCAGCGGCTGGCAACCCCCAGGTGCACAGGCGGCGACTAGCAGACCCCGGGCACAGGATGGCAACTGTGCAGAACCAGTGAGGCTGCACAAGGCAGCTGGCTGACCGGGTGGTCCCACATTCACGCGCAGATAATCCAGGCAAAGGGGAAGCGGTGAAAGGGACTGGAATCTGAGAGTGAGTAAAGCCATTATCTCCTCTCGGACCCCGCCCCCACATACAGCGCCATTACCCAGCGACTGGGCTGTCCCACCCTGGGAACACCTGAGGCTCCACCCCTCACTACATAAAAGCCGCAACTAGACAAAAAAACAAAACAAAACAAAAAAAAAAACCAAAAAACAAAAACCCAGAAATGAAAATTGGTCAAACTGGAGAACAAATCAAAGCCCCAGAGCCAATTTATCTAAGCGATGAAGAGATTGCCAACCTATCAGATGCACAATTCAAAACCCTGGTAATCAGGATGCTTACAGAATTGGTTGATTTTGCTCACAAATTAGATGAAAAAATGAAGGCTACAATAAGTGCAAGAAGAAAGATGCATGGGGAACCAACAGAGATGGGAGGAAAACTGGGACTCAAATCAATGGAGTGGACCAGAAGGAAGAAAGAAACAAACAAACAAAAAACGAGGAAGAAACAAGAATTCAAAAAAATGAGGAGAGGCTTAGGAACCTCCAGGACATCTTTAAATGTTCCAACATCCGAATTATAGGGGTACCAGAAGGGGAAGAAGAAGAGCAACCAGTGGAAAACTTATTTGAACAAATAATAAAGGAGAACTTCCCCAATCTGGCAAAGGAAATAGACTTCCAGGAAGTCCAGGAAGCTCAGAGAGTCCCAAAGAAGTTGGACCCGAGGAGGAACACACCAAGGTGCATTATAATTACATTACCCGAAATTCAAATGAAGGAGAGAATTCTAGAAGCAGCAAGGGATAAGGGGACAGTCACTTACAAAGGAGTTCCCATCAGACTGTCAGCTGATTTCTCAAAAGAGACCTTACAGGCAAGAAGAGGCTGGAAAGAGGTATTCCAAGTCATGAAAATCAAAGACCTACATCCAAGATTGCTCTATCCAGCAAAGCTGTCATTTAGAATGGAAGGGAAGATAAAGTGCTTCTCAGATAAGGTCAAGTTAAAGGAGTTCACCATCACCAAGCCCTTATTATATGAAATGGTAAAGGGACTTATCTAAGAAAAAGAAGATAAAAAATATGAACAGTAAAAAGACAGCAAACTCACAGGTATTAACAACCAGACCTAAAACAAAAGCCAACTAAGCAAACCACTACAACAGGAGCAGAAACACAGAAATAGAGATCACATGGAGGGTTAGCAATAGGGGAATGGGAAGAGGAGAGAGGGGGACAAGGTACATAGAATAAGTAGCATAGATGGTAGGTAGAAAATAGACAGGGGGAGGGCAAGAATAGTGTGGGAAATGTAGAAACTAAAGAACTTATGACACATGGGCACGAACTAAAGGGGGGAATGTGGGTGGGAGGGGGTGTGCAGGGTGAAGGGTAATGAAGGGGGGAAAATGGGACAACTGTAATAGCATAATCAATAAAATATAATTAAAAAATAAATTATGATAGATAAAAAAATAAAATGTTAGCTTGTAGGTTTTTTATAGATGCCCTTTATCTGGTTCTACTCTATTCTTATTTTACTGAAAATTTCTATCAGAAATGAAACAGCTTTCAGGAAAGCCATAATAGGGAAAGTTCATCCACACTGGTGCAGAAGAATAGTTAAATACTGGGACTAGAATCTAATCCTTCAGCAGCTGGGCAGAAGTTTGAAAAACAAGACCTGTGCTTTTGGATGGAGATTCCCAAATGGACACACTGATTGCTTGCACAGAAACATGTCCATTGAGAGCACACACTCTGAGAAATATAGCAGAGAGACAAACATATTCCCTCTTCAACATGGCAGTCCTGTTACATGGAAAGTCCAGCTAAACGCTCTGCAGATGCTTTTTGGTACATGCACACGTGTGCTGGCACTCAGCAAAGATGATGTAATGGTTTTTGATAAAATCTGAATACTACATTCTATGGCTACTTCTCCAGTCAAGATTCCTTCCTGAAAGTAGAAAGAAAAGATAGGAGGAGGAAGCTTACTTTCAATCATAGGTCAACAAACTGTGACTTTTGGCCAAAGCTAGCCCACTTTCCCCTTCCACACACTCTAGCCATAAAAACCTTTTCACAGCTCCCTGAACACAGCAGGCTTTGCATGCCTCCCTGCCTTTGTACATCCTTCAGCCTTGGCCTGGAATACTCTTCATCACTTTTCCTTCAGACAAAATCACACTCATTTTTCAGGTCCACATTAGGTGTCTAGGCATTCACAGGTGCTCCCTCTATCTCTGGGTTGAATGGCCTAACTTCTACATTCTATTTGCATCATATTATTATAATTATATATTTACATATTTGTCTCTCTCATTAGACTGAGCACTTAAGAGGACAGGGACTCCGATTTATTAAATCTCTGAACTTCCAGCATACGTTAACACTACCAAGTTGGCACTTAGTAGATTATAATAGTAGTTAACATTTAGTAAATCGTTACTATACGGGAGGAAGTCTTCTAACTAGTTTACACATTATTATCTTATTTAATCCTCACATTTACTGAGGGAAGGAAGAAAGAAGAGGGGTGATTACATATGTAGGAAGAAAGAGAAAGGGAACTAAGGTACCTGGCTCTAGAGACTGTCCAGGATCTCAAAAGTGTCAATAGCCTTTGCAAACTAAATGCTCTGGTTTTACTTTGCCCTTGCTACCATTACTGCCATTACCCCCTCTTGAGTTCTGAGATCTGTAAGATGTTTAGAAGCCTTGAGAGAAATCGCAGAAATGGGAGTAAGAAAACAGCTCTACTGAGGAAAATTGTCCTCTTGTACAGGGTGCTAGATACTCCAGGACTGCCCTTTGTAAGATAATCTGCATGGATGACAAGCTTTTCAGGGGAATACACATGCTCATGACTGGGCACAGTGTCTCATACACAGCAGGTGTTCAACAAACGTGGACTGGACTGAATTGGAAGGAAATTTACTGACTTCCTGTCTTCAGCAATTTTGTAGATTCAGTGACGTCAAAAAGAAAAAAGAAAAATAATTCCAATATTTAAATTTAAAGCCAAGTTTTCAAAATTTGCCTACAAAGCCAAGCTGATCATTTTATTTTCTAAGTAAGTACCTGGCTGGTGTGAGAACAGAGGAAGTAGAGATTTTAGTAACTGAATTATTCTTAAGGGGACTAATTAATTAGACACCAAAAAGATGTAAGAATCTGTCTCAATTTCTGCTTTAGTGTTCCAGAGTTGAAAAGCTTTTTTCTTTTCTTCTTTTAAATCTCCACTTGCTGATTTAATTGGGATAGAGCTAGATGGAATTCGGATATTTAAGACTTTGTTTCTAAAAATTTCTCAGGCCATAGGATATTCTGGTAATCTTATTACTTTGATATTTTTAAAATATCAGAATCAGACATTTATCCAATGAAGATATACAAATGTCCAACAAGCATATCAAAAGATGCTCAATAGTTATTAGGGAAATCCTTAGGGAAACACAAATCACAACCACAGTGAGATACCATCTCATATTGACTAGGACCCTATTACTATAGTTAGAGAGAGAAAGAGAGGGAGGGAGGGAGAGAATTATTGTCGGCAAGGATGTGGAGCAATTAGAAACCTTGTACATTGTTGGTGTGAATAATGCAAAATGTAAATGATAAAGAATTGAAAACAGGGACTCAAACAGATACTACACAAATGTTCACTGCATCATTCAAAATAGCCAAAAGGTGAAAACAATCTAAATGTCCATGAACAGATAAATGGATAAACAAAATGTGGTATAATCACACAGTGGGATATTATTACATCATAAAAAAATAATGAAGTACTGATATATGCTGCAATGTGGAGGAATCTAAGTGAAAGTAGCCAGGCACAAAGTCAGATATTGTATTAAATATGTAGAATAGGCAAATCCATACAGACAGAAAGTAGAATGGTGGTTGCCAGGGGCTGTCAGGGGACAGGGGGTTGGGGACTGACTGCTTAATGGGTATGGGCATGACGAAGATGTTTTGCAACCAGACAGAGGTAACAGTTGCACAGCATTGTGAATGGGTAAAGTACCACTGAATTGTACACTTTAAAATGGTTAGTTTTAGGTTATTTGAATTTCTCCTAAAAAACCTTCAAGTAGCAAAATTACAGAAGGAAGTACATGAACTGCTATCTTGACAGCTACACAGCCAAAAACTAAGAAATGACAAAGCTCTGTACAGTGAAAGAAGGGAGATGAATATTTTTATTTTTCTGCACTTGAAATATAAATGATGAAGGTGCCGCTTGAAAGGATGTGTTAAATTGGCATTTGAAAGAAGTGTTGCCTGATTGGCTCCATGATGTACTGCAGCCAGGACATGCACCAACCAGCCAAAAAACTTGGATTCTAGTCCTTGTTCCATCCTGATAGCAGAACAGAACAGGGAAAAGGTTACAGGCTTGGGACACGGACAAACTTGGTTTGAATTCTAGGTCTGCCACTTAATTTTTGTGTCCTTGGGTAAGTTCCTTGATTTCTTCCCCCACTGATCCATTTAGTCTCTAAAATGAGAAAAACACCTCTTTGCTCGATTACAGTAAGGGATGACACACAGTATCACCTAGCATAGTATCTGGGGCTGCAGTGGATATTCAATAAATGTTATTCTAATCATCACCACCACCATCATCCCAATAACATTAATCCTCTTCTTTCTAATAACTAGATGTGTAACCTTAGGCCAGAGAGTTGAATTTCTCTGAATTTCTCCTAAGGATGGCCTGGGGAGGACCTGGGGCAAATCACCACTCATTAATAGCAGCATTTTCCTTTAGGTAAATTGGCAATGGTAGAGGAGGGGAAAAGAGAGGAAGGTTCATGAACAATTATGTGAACATGAAGCTCAGGTCTCTGAAGCATCTTCCCAAACCGCTGTCTATATACCAGGGCTCTGGTAGGTGTCCCAGGGCCAAAAATAACACTGGAGGACCTAAGCATGTTATGCACCATATGTAACTTAGAAGAAAAGCAATGCTACACTGTAAAATAAGTCTCAGAAGACAAAATTCTGATTTTTCTCATGACTACTTTGACTTTTCTGAAATATCAAATTTCAAAAAAGTTTCTCTCTTCTCATTCTGTTTATTTGGTGAACCTACTCTGCTTATGCCATAGGTGCTTCGTCTCCCTAATTTAGGTAATCACATTCTAAGGTGCAGGTTGTGGTGGCTAACTGGAGGAGGCTCTTTAAAAATGAAAGTCCAGGGAAAGCCCCTAAGTTTGCTCTACTTTTGGGTGACCCAGGATGTGAGGATTTAATAGAAGAACACATGGCAGGGCAGTGCTCTAAAATGGACTATGGTTCCGAACTGAAAGAAATGATCATTTTGTTAATGAAATCAGGAATGACTTAGAAGCCCTCATCCACTCTATGGTAACAATGAATTCCTTGGTTCTAGGCTTAATTTATCATGGTAGTTTCCATTCTGTAAAAAGTTCTTGTTTTCTTGTTAATCAAAGCTAACATTAACTAAGTATTTGCTAAGGAAAGTGTACTATTAATGAATATCGCCCTATCTATACTTTTATTCAAGACTTTTAATCCTTTAAAGTCTTATTTTGCAAAGTTTACAAAGCACTTTCACATGTGATACAGTAATTAGCTTGGCCAGGAAAGGGCTTTTGTCCCCACTGAGAAATGAGAAAACTGAGACTCAAAGTGTAAGTGATTTTCCCACGGTCACACAGCTTGTTAGAATGCAGGCCACCTAGTACCTCATCTAGGGCTTTCTGCTATTTTACTTTGCTTCAGCCTACATGATCATTGTGTTTTTCCCCTTCTAAATTTTCTTCCTTCCAAACATTACAAATACAGTCCTTGAATCAGTGTAGGACACAGTCATGGAATGATTTTCTTTTGAATAAACTGTTTCCATTTGCTGCAAGGAACATACCATACTCATAGGTTGAGTTCACTACCAATGGACTCTCCATAGAGAAGAGCACGATGGTAAAGAATGGATATGTACCTGCAGCCTTGTGTTATCCAGTGCAGTTATCATTATCTATTTACATGTTTATTTCTCTTTTCAGACCCTAAGCAAAATGAAGAGGCTTTTCCTTGTTTACCTCTGTATCCTGAGTCCCAAGCAGTGCCTGGTTACTTCGTAGATCTTTAGAAATTGGACAATGAGTGAGCATTTGGCTCCACATGCATTTGCATTAAGAGTTTATATCTGTTGAACTGATTTGCCTATAAAATCATTAATGAACTGCTCAAAAACAGTGAAATAAGAATCATGGCAAAGCTGATGCTCAACATTCTTTCAGGTATGTACCTGAAAAAGTTGGTTTCATACCTATTATATCATAGACTGACTGATTATATTAATTTCTAGTTATCAAAGGTTTTAAACAGAAATTTCAAGATATCTATCACAGGATTATAAAAATAGAGACATGAATTTACAAGTAGCAAGTGACTTCTAAGTCCTGAGACTGACTTGCTTTGCCAGAATGTAATCTCTGGAATTTCCAGTGGATATGTTTAGAAAAGATTCGTTTTCATCTGGATAGAAGTGGTATGTGGGACAAGTTGAAAAGCTGGATTTAAGATTGGTTTGCTAATTTCTTTAGTGGCAGAATTTCACACCATGGATTATGTCTCAGTGTCTGCTTTACAGGAAGCAGGCTAGCTCATGAGAGTTTATATTATGGCTATACCAAACCAGAGAAAATCTTATTGCCTAGTAACCTACAATAAAACCTCCACATTTTCCAAGCATGCTGCTGCAGGTTCAGACCCATGTCATCTCCTTAGACAACAGCACTAGTATCATAATAGGTCTCCCAACATCTGGTCCCTCCCCTAAAATTCATTCATTCATTTAAAAAACATTTATGCATACCTACATGTTAGGCTTTGTGTTACTGGAAATAGATCAGTAAGATGTACTTTCCTTTTCTCACTAGTTACAGGAGATACATGTATAAGCTTGGGAAGGAAGGCAATATACATGAGAGTCTATTATGAATTCATCATCTTACATATGCTATTTCTTTTCATTCCCACAATACCAGTAGGGTATTATTATTTCCATTTGATATATGGAAAAACTGAGACTTGAATTTGAGGCTACATAATTTGCCTCAACCATTCTGTATTCCATCAGCAATGAACGAGAGTCCCAGTTGTTCTCCATCTGAATACCTTAGTATCCCTAGTCCAAGGACCCAAGGTTGTGCAAAGTGGTGATGAGTATTCTAACACACTAGAAGTGAAATTTCTTTGATAAACATTGTACAGCTGAGAATTCCAAAAGCAAATCCTCTATTAACATAGTTTTCTCTAGTCTGCTAAAATTTTCTTTAGGATATTTTCCTACATATGTCCAGATATTAAAATACGCATGAGCATGCATACGCACAACGCCAATTTAGGAGAGTGGAAAATCATTTCTTCTTTGCTTTGACTAACTTTGTTGAGCTTTATGGTAAAAATGGTCTGCAAATACAAGATGAATAAGGTGAAGCCTTTCTTTCCAACTTTGACAGGCAAATTTAACACCCTGTATGTATTTCCATCGTGGGAATTATATCGTTATACTGGAATCCTTTGTTTGTACCTCACTGAACATCTAAGGGACTCTGTCATCCTTATATCTACTAGTGTTTAGCACAATGTGGGCATGTAGTAGGTCTCTAATTAAAATATTAGGGGCCAAATAAATGAATTAATGGTGGTTTACCTAGTGAATGTCTACATATCACCCTTTAAGACTCGATGTTCCCTCCACTAAGAAGTCTTTGTGACACATCTGTACTTGGTACTTAATGCTGTGTACCAAGCATTAAGTACCAAGTTGCTGTGTTTTCACACTATATTGTAATGACCTGTTTGCTGATGTGATAGGTAACTGGAATTAAGGCAAATCTGTAATAACTACAAGAAAAATGCCAAAGACGTCTCAGGATCCCCCCCATGAGATGCATAAAAATCAGAGAAAAGTAATTTGGAAAGGCAAAAGTGACTTGTTAAAAATACTAATGGTAGGCAATTTAACTTCTCCTCCTACTATTTTTCTATACAAATTCTCTGCTTTCTATAACCTGGGCCAATGTGACTTCAACTTGTTCATTCTTATGCTCATACTTTCTCTACATCATAATGCTCTTTCCTCTTACTTCTGCACACAGAAATTATTCTGTCCTCTCCAGTAGTAGAACAAATCTTACCTCTTCAGAGAAGTCTCTCCTGATTACAATGATCAATCCTTCTGAAATCTTCTAAGTCATATAACAAATTATTTTTGTAAGGATATATTTTAGCTTTTCCACTGTAGAAAGTTCCTTACAGAAAAGTACTATCCTTCAGACTGTTTTTTTAAACCTCTATATAAACCACTGGAAGGCCCCCAATCTGGTAGCAAACAAATTCAAGGTAAAGGTGGAATGCACATGTACTTTCAGGAGCCAAATTCCTTCTCACAAACATAGTCATATTGCCTAGTGGGAAAAAAAGTCATGAAGGATA
Organism: Anoura caudifer; assembly: GCA_004027475.1. Lineage (NCBI taxonomy): Eukaryota > Metazoa > Chordata > Mammalia > Chiroptera > Phyllostomidae > Anoura > Anoura caudifer. The sequence goes on from PVKU01002276.1 coordinate 144,548, forward strand.
TGACTTCATGAATAATTTTTCCTGCTGAGGCCTTTCCAAAGATAGAGATTTAGGTAGTATAGCATTTAAAACATGAACAGTTTCTTCAAAATCTTTGAAAAGAATCTGCCTTAAGAGAGTTTCAGTTAACACTTTCCTTAGGTGCCTGTCAGGTCTATGATAGTGGAAAGGTCTCAACTGCCACTTGAAAAGGCTTTAGAAGAAGTAGAGGTTTTAATTTTTATTTGTAGATCACTAAGATAGCTACTTTTAAAACAATGTTATATAAAAGAGTATACAATAACTAGATATATTTTCCCTAAGGCTAGCAAATATTGCATCGCTAGAGAGTAAACATGCTTTGTTAAGACTCTACTGTTACTAAAAACAAAATGTAGACAGGTTGGACCAGCTATTTAACAATGAGTGCCTTTACAGTAATAAATGTTGACAGCTCATATCAAAAAAGAATGCATTACTGAGATATCATCAATGTGTTCTGTCATTACAAGGCAGCTCCACCCAGTCTTAAGCTTGTCAAAAAGTGTTACTGTAATCCATGAAGAAGTCTGCACCTCAGGCAAAGGAAGGGAAAATGTGAAGGGCTGGTTCTGAACAGGTGTGTTGAATTGTAATGCCAAAGTTGAGTCATAATTCTCTTTACATTAGTTTCATACATGACAAATTATTAACTTCTACTCTGAGGCATCAAGCATGGATAAACAGATCCATCAGCAGGCACCTTAAGAGTAACATATGTAAACAAATAGGGTGTGGATATAACTTTTTAACAGTGAGCAATAATTATTCCAAGCACAAGAGTAGACATGACAAACTTTCTTATTCTGCTCAAGTGAATATGATATTCGGGACTGGGAATGTCAGACGTACTCTTCAGGTCAGCCCACTCCGATTCTACCTAATCTCGGTAAGAGCACTGCTTCAGTTTATCCCATGAATTTTTAGTGTACATGTAACTCAGCTTCATAAGGGATCATGATGCACGCAAAGCACATAAGTGTGTATTCTGGCTTTGACACAACTGCATGACTTTGGGCAATGTATTTAACTTCTGAAAGCCTCAGTTTCCTCCTTAATAAAATGGGAGATGGTAACTATCTCTTAAGATTTACCATGAAAACTAAAAGAGATGAGCTACAGAAAGTATCTAACAGTGCTCTCAACATTCAGACATTCAACACACGCTTGTTCCCTACTTTAACATATTTCAACTGACATCCTTGATTTTCTAAGAGATGAAAGTTGGGAATTTAAATACAGAGTACCAAAATGCTCACATTTAAAGCTCATGAGAGCAGAGCTAGAATCTTTCCCACTCTGTGTCAGTTCCCAGTAGCATCTAGCGAGTACTGAGCCCAAGAATCAATTACTTCTCACACTGCCAGCACACGACAATCTCTTACTTCTCTGCACGCAAAAGTACTGAACATCCACATGTATTGTTTGTGTTTTCTTTTGTTAAATTATGGTAAAATATACATAATATACAATTTAGTGGTATCAAGTACATTCACAATGTTATGTAAACCATCATCACTATCTATTTCTATAACTTTTTCATCACCAGAAAAAGAAACTCCATACCCATTAAACAATAAAACCCTAAGCCACACCATATTTCCAGTCCCTGGTGAGCTCCAAACTACTGTTTCTATTCAAAATGTATCATATAAGTGGAATCATATAATATTTGGCCTTTTGTATCTAGCATCTTCAATTTAAAAAAATTTTTATTTATTTATTTTTAGAGAGGAGAAGGGAGGGAGAAAGGGAAAGAAACATGAATGTTGGTTGCCCCCCCACTGGGGACCCAGCCTGCAACCCAGGCATGTATCCTGACTGGGAATCGAACTGGCGACCCCTCGGTTCGCAGGCCTGAACTTAATCCACTGAGCCACACCAGTCAGGGCACACCTTCCATTTTAATGCCGTCAAGGTTCACCCATGTTGCAGCATGTGTACATACTTCAATCTTTATTATGACTGGATAATATTCCTTGTGAGGATAAACCACATTTTGTTTATCCATTCGTCTGTTAATGGACATTTGGATTGTTAACATCTTTTAGCTATTGGGAATAATGCTGCAACAAACATTTGTGTACAAGTATCTGAGTCCATGTTTTCAATTCTTTTAGGTAAATACCTAGAAGTGGATTGCTGGGTAATGTGATAATTCTGTTAAACTTTTTGAGGAACTGCTAAACTGTTTTCCACAGTGTCTGCACCATTTTACATTTTAATCAGCAATACAAGGGTTCTAATTTCTTCAGTTATTTTACATTCTTTTGGATCATAGCGATCCTAGTGGATGTGAAATGGTATCTCATTGAGGTTTTGATTTGCATTTCCCTAATGACCAATGATGTTGAGCATCTTTTCCTGAGCTTCTTGGCCATTTGTATATTTTCTTCAGGAAAATGTCTATTCAGTCCTTTGTCCATTTTTAAATTCTGCTGTTTGGCTTTGGTTGTTGAGCTGTGGGAGTTCTTTATATACCCCTTACAGGAGCGTCCAAGCCCTGTAAGGCCTTCATGTAGAGGCCCTTATACGGCTCAGGATGGCTATGAATGTGGCCCAACACAAAATCATAAATTTACTTAAAACATTATGAGATTTTGTGTGTGTGTGTGTGTGATCATGTTACAATGTACTTAATGTGTGGTTCAAGAAAACTCTTCTTCCAGTGTGGCCTAGAGATGCCAAAAGATTGGACACCCCTGTGGCTTATCATATGATTTGCAAATATTTTCTTCCATTCTGTGTGGACTTTTACTCTCTTGATAGTGTTCTTTGATGAACAGAAGTTTTTAATTTTTAATAAGTCCAACTTATCTATTTTTTGATTATCTGTCCTGTTGGTGTCATATTTGAGAAACCATTGCCAAACTCAAGGTCATGAAGGCTTTCCCACTTTATTCTAAGAGTTTTACACTTTTAGCTCTTAAATTTAGGTCTTTGACCCATTTTGAGTTAATTTTTGGGTATGGTGTTCAAAAAGGTTCAACTTCACTCTTTTGCATCCGAGTATCCAGTTTTCCAGCACCATTTGTTGAAGAGACTATTTAATCCCCATTTAATGGCCTTCATGCCCATCTTGAAAAGCAGTTGGCCATACGTGTGAGGGATATTTCTGGGATCTCTTTTCTATTCCACTGGTCTATATGTCTATTCTTAGGCTAGTACTACTGTTTTGATACTGTGTGTTTGTAGTACGTTTTGAAATCAAGAATTGTTAACCTTTCTATTGGTTCTTTTTCAAGATTGTCTAGACTATTTTGGAGTCCTTGAAATTCCAAATGAATTTTACGATAGATTTTCTGTTTTTGCAAAAAATGCTTTTGGGATTTGGTAAGGATTACACTGCATCTGTAGGTCTATTTGAATAGACCTATTTGAAATGTTAAGTATTTGAATCCCATAAACGGGAAGTACTTCCACTTCTTTAGGTCTTTTTAAATTTCATTCAGCAATATTCTGTAGTTTCAGTGTACAATGGTTAAATTTATTTCTAAGTATTTTATGATTTTTGATGCTATTGTAAATGGCATTGTTTTCTAAATTTTCAAATTCTTCATTGCTAGTGCACAGAAATCACCATTTTTTTTATTTTATATACTGCAACCTTGTCAAATTTGTTTATTAGCCCTAATAGTTTTGGGGGTTTGTGTGTAATATTCAGGGTTTTCCACATATAAGATGATGTTATCTGTGAAGACATAATTCTACTTCTTCCTTTCCAATTTGGATGCCTCTTATTTATTTTCTTGCCTAATTGCTCTGTACAAAATTCCCACTATTACGCTGGATAGCAGTGGTGATAGGCATCCTTATCTTGTTCCTGATCTTAGGCAGAAAGCTTTCCAGTGTTTCATCATTGAGTATACATGTTAGCTGTGGGTTTCTCATATATATATATAGCCTTTATCATGTTGATGAAGTACCTTCTATTCCTAGTATATTATGTGTTTTCATTATAAAAGGGTATTAGATTCTGTCACTTTTCCATTAATAAGTCTTGTTAATACCAGATTTAGAGATTATGTTGTATAGGAGTATAAACAAACAGTATTTGCATGCATATTCCCAGTTTATTATTTCATGTTAATTTGTGTTCCCATAATTTATTGGTAAAGAAGTGGACTTTAATTCCTTTTTTTTAAAACAGCCTAATTTCTTTATTCCATGCTGTCTCCCACCTCAATGGAAGGTAAAATCTGATCTTGTAAATATATAACATCCTAAGTAACACTGCAAATCCACATGAGACCTAGTTTTCTCAGAGGGCAAAATATCCAAGGACCTGCTGTAGTGTCCAAAGACCTCCATGAAGCTGCGTCATGACAAAGTTGCAGGAGAGGTGTGGGCTGAGGATGCTGCTGTCCTGAATGTGATCTTTCTCCTGAGCTTCTGTCCTCTTCTGCTTCACTGCTGTCCAAACAGGCCAAGATCAGCCTCCTTCTGCCTGTTAGGGCATATACAATACCATCCAAGAAAAATCTCCCTGCAGGAGGTTCTCTAACACAAGCACTTTATATGCACTGAGTGACAGGAAGCTAAGACTTTGTATCCCCTCAGCTCTCATCATTGACTGTCTCATTCAGCTGATTTACTGAGTTAATGCTGCACTTAGGATTTCCTTAGGAAGACCTGGATTCAGATTCCTGAGCAGGGGTTAAGAATGGCTGGAGCCACTCAGAATGGCTATGCCCACAACAAAATTGTGCACTTGTATGTGATTTGTGGGGCTGAAGCAGCCTGCAGTTTGAACTCAGAATCTGTGGAAACCAAGCCCCAAAACAACCTTGCTAGTTCTTGCTCAGTGGGAAACTCATACCAAGTTCAGCCTTTGGGCATTTGGCCTGAACCTGTTTAGAAAAAAATACTTCTTTAACAAGGATGGAAATACAGGAGGCCCAAGTAAACAGCAAATGCGTGAAGTTTTAAGAAATGTACAGCCTGAGCACGTGATACTGACCCATTTGCAAACCTGAGAAAAACTGCTAAGATCATAATTTTTAGATAATAAAAATCCATATTCAATTAATACTTATAACAGTTTATAAAGTATTAGAAAGTAATTGATAATATTTGCAATATTTCAACAAGGCTATTTATTTCTAGTTTAATGACTCCTAGTTTTCATATCTCATTTCTTTTTCTTATTTCTAACAACTCAGTAAATTCCAATTAGAGATCATTAAAAAAAAAACAGAAGCAAATGCCTGTTGGTTCCTTCAGTTATGTCTGCATCTTTGAATCAAACAAGGACTCATTATGGAGAGATTTCTCATAAAGGGCTACTTAAAGTTCTCTCAGACTTAAGTCAATGAGTTTATCATATTCAGAGATGAAAGGTTGATTGTTTAACCATGAGAGATAGTGGTAAGTAGAATCCTAATTCATTCTTTGGTTGCTCTTGCTCTACACTGTATCTTCATACTCTGTTGAAGACTTTATTTGGCGATTTGAAAAATCCTCTATTATATATGAGAATTCCTTTCACTGAAAAATGAAGAAAATTATCACAGTTTTGGAAAAGAAATCAAACTCTTCAGGATTAAAGGCATGTGAACCACATTTATTCTTTCTTTAAAAAATCTTAATTTAGGACTTCCGGCCAAGATGGAGGCATAGGTGGACACACTGTGCCTCCTAGCACAACCAAAATTAAGGACAACAAAGATTTAGAAAAAAGAAAGCAACAAGAATTGATAGAAAATTGAACTGTACAGAAGTCCAACAACCATTCATCCAGACCGGTAAGAGGGGCAGAGTCACTGCAGGAGAAAGTGGAGGTTGGTGGGCCTGGGCGCATAAGCAGCAGCGGCTGGCAGATCCCAGGCGTGCAGGTGGTGGCTAGAGGGCCCCGGGCATGGGGTGGCAATGGTGCAGACCCAGTGAGGCTGTGCAAGGCAGATGGCTGACCAGGTGGTCCCACATTCCTGTGCAGATAATCCAGGTGAAGGGGAAGCAGCAGAAGGGACTGGAATCTGAGAGAGAGTGGAGCAAGCGCCACTGTCCCTTCTCAGACCCTGCCCCCACATACAGACTCACTACCTAGCTACTGGGCTGCCCTGTCCTGGGGAACACATAAGGCTCCGCCCCTTACTACGTAATAGTCTCAACCAGACCAAAAAAAAAAAAAAAAGGCTCAAATGGGAGAACAAATCAAAGCCCCAGAGCCAATTTATCTAAGCGACAAAGAGATAGCCAACCTATCAGATGCACAATTCAAAGCCCTAGTGATCAGGATGCTCACGAAATTGGTTGATTTTGCTCACAAATTAGATGAAAAAATGAAGGCTACAATAAGTGAAAGAAGAAAGATGCATGGGGAACCAACAGAGATGGGAGGAATACTGGGACTGAAATCAATGGAGTGGACCAGAAGGAAGAAAGAAACAACCAAACAGAAAACAAGGAAGAAACAAGAATTCAAAAAATGAGGAGAGGCTTAGGAACCTCCAGGACGTCTTTAAACGTCCCAACATCCAAATTATAGGGGTACCAGAAGGAGAAGAGGAAGAGCAACAAGTGGAAAGCTTATTTGAACAAATAATAAAGGAGAACTTCCCCAATCTGGCAAAGGAAATAGACTACCAGGATGTCCAGGAAGCTCAGAGAGTCCCAAAGAAGTTGGACCCAAGGAGGAACACATCAAGGCACATCATAATTCCATTAGCCAAGATTAAAATGAAGGAGAGAATTCTAGAAGCAGCAAGAGATAAGGGAACAGTCACTTACAAAGGAGTTCCCATCAGACTGTCAGTGGATTTCTCAAAAGAGACCTTATAGGCAAGAAGGGGCTGGAAAGAAGTATTCCAAGTCATGAAAGTCAAGGACCTACATCCAAGATTGCTCTATCCAGCAAAGCTCTCATTTAGAATGGAAGGGAAGATAAAGTGTTTCTCAGATAAGGTCAAGTTAAAGGAGTTCATCATCACCAAGCCCTTATTACATGAAATGTTAAAGGGACTTATCTAAGAAAAGATAAAAAATAGGACAGTAAGAAGACAGCAAACTCACAGGTATTAACAACCACACCTAAAAAAAGCAAACTAAGCAAACAACCAGAAGAGGAACAGAAACACAGAAATGGAGATCACATGGAGGGTCAGCAACAGGGGAGTGGGAGGAGGAGAGAGGGGGAAAAGGTACAGGGAATACGTAAAATAGACGGTAGGTAGAAAATAGGGGAGGGCAAGAATAGTGTGGGAAATGTAGAAGCTAAAGAAATTATGACACATGGACATGAACTAAAGGGGGGAATGTGGGTAGGAGGGGGTGTGCAGGGTGGAAGGGAATAAAGGGGGGAAAATGGGACAACTGTAATAGCATAATCAATAAAATATATTAAAAAATAAATAAACCCATACATATATACTCAATTAATTCATGACAAAGGAGCCAAGAATATACAATGGGAAAAGCACAGTCTCTTCAATAAATGGTGCTGGGAAAAAAGGACAGCCACATGTAAAAGAATGAAAGCGGACCACTATATTACACCATACACAAAAAATCTACTGAAAATCAGTTAAGGACTGAATATAAGATATGAAACAATAAAACTCCTAGTAAAAAACAGGTGGAAAGCTCCCTGAAATCAGTCTTGTTAATGATATATCTTAGATGTGAAACCAAAAACAAATGCAACAAAAGCAAAATAAACATGTAGGACTACGTCAAACTAAAAAGCTTTTGCATAGAAAGGAAACCATCAACAAAATGAAAATACATCCTACTGAAAGGATGAAAATACCTGCAAATCATGTATCTGATATGGGGTTAATATTCAAAATATATAAAGAACTCATAGAACTCAATAGCAAAAAAATAATCCAACTCAAAATGGTCACAGGAAAACTTCTGGTCAAGATGGAGATACAGGTAAACACATTTCGCCTCCTCGTGCAACTACAGAAAAAAATTACAACTAGACTACAAAACAAATACCACCCAGGACTGTCAGACAATGGAGCTGTATAGCGAAGTCCAACAACCAAGGATTTAAAGAAGCCATATTCATCCAGACAGGTAGGAAGGGCAGAGATGCAGAGAGAGGTGGAGAGGATGGAGCAGGGCAGAGACACTGAAGTGGAGCTAAGAGGTAGTGACAGGTGGTCCCACAATCATGTGAGGTGGATAAAAACTGGGAGGGATACCTCAGGAGTGCGGGATCCCAGCCCCAAACCAGACCAAACAGGAGCCCAGGGTTCTAGCGCCAGGAAGATAAATCCCCATAACTTCTGGCTGTAAAAACCAGTGGGGGTTGGGGCAGCAGAAGAAACTCCCGTATTATCAAAAGACTCCTCTTAAAGGGCCTGCATGGACTTAGGACTTATGCAGACCCACCTCCTCTGGGATTCAGCACCAGGGCAACAGCTGGAAGGGCCAAAATGGCATATGGAAAGCAAGGGAAGAGAATGGAAACAGGGCAAGTGCCAGGAGACAGCTTCCTCCTGGGCAAACTTCCAGAAGCCAGCAGTGGGACTGTCTTCTTTCTGCATCCTCCCCACACACAAAGCCACAACACAGAGGCCCCACACAGAGCTCCAAAGTAGTGAAACAGGTTGCCCCACCTTGGTGATCACTTAAGGCTCCACCTCACACAATTTATAGGTCTGTTCTTCTATAACAGGCCATGCTACTAAGGGAGTCAAAGAAGCAAATACCTAATACATAGACACAAACAGGGGGTTGCCAAATTGAGGAGGCAAAGAAATATGGCCCAATTGAAAGAACAGAACAAAACTCCAGAAAAAGAATTAAACAAAATGGAGATAACCAACCTATCAGATGCAGAGTTCAAAACAATGGTTATCAGGATGCTCAAAGAACTCACTGAATATGGCAACAGCATAAAAAGACCCAGGCAGAAATGAAGGGTACATTAAGTGAAATAAAGGAAAATCCACAGGGAACCAAAAGTGAAGGGAAGAAAGCCAGGATTAAAATCAACTATTTGGAACATAAGGAAGAAATAAAGATTCAACCAGAACAGAAAGAAGAAATAAGAATTTTAAAAAATGAGGACAGGCTAAGAAGGCTCTGGGACATCACCAACATCCAAATTATAGGGATGCCGGAAGGAGAAGAGGAAGAGCAATAAATTGAAAACTTATTTGAAAAAATAATGAAAGAAAACTTCCCTAATTTGTTGAAAGAAATAGACATACAAGTCCAGGAAGCACAAATAGTCCCAAATAAGTTGGACCCAAAGAGGACCACACCAAGACATATCATAATTAATATGTCAAAGATTAAAGATAAAGAGAGACTCTTAAAAGCAGCAAGAGAAAAAGAGAGTTACTTACAAAGAAGTTCCCATAAGACTGTCAGCTGATTCCTCAAAAGAAACTTTGCAGGCAAGAAGGGACTGGCAAGAAGTATTCAAAGTGATGAAAAGCAAGGACCTACCACCACCTAGATTACTCTATCCAGCAAAGCTATCATTTAGAATTTAAGCGCCAAGAAAGTCTTCCCAGATAAGGTAAAGCTAAAGGGGTTCATCATCACCAAGCCATTATTACATGAAATGTTAAAGGGCCTTATTTAAGAAAAAGATCAAAATTATGAACATTAAAATTACAAGAAAATCACAACTATCAACAACTGAATCTAAAAAAACAAACCAAGCAAAGAACCAGAACAGGAACAGAATCATAGATATGGAGATCACTTGAAGGGTTATCAGCTGAGAGGGAGAAGGAGGAGAGTGAGGGAAAAGGTACAGGGATTAAGAAACATAAATTGGTATGTACAAAAAAGACAGGGCAATGTTAGGAATAGTATAGGAAATGTGAAGCCAAAGAACTTAAACGCACAACTGATGGACATAACTGATGGGTGACTGCTGGAGGGATTGCTGGAAGGTACCAGGTGGAGGGGGCAGAGGAGGAAAATGGGACAACTATAATAGCATAATCAATAAAAGATTTTTTTTTAAATGGCCAGAGGATCTAAATAGACATTTTTCCAAAGAAAGTATACAGATGGCCAACAGGTACAGGAAAGGGTGCTCAACATCACTAATTATCAGGGAAATGCAAATGAAAACCACAATGAGATAGTACCTTATACCTGACAGAATGGATATTATCAAACGACAAGAGAATGTGCAGAAAAGGGAAGGCTTATGCACCGTTTGTAGGAATGTAAACTCGTACAGCCACTATGGAAAACAGCATGTAGGTTTCTCAAAAAATTAAAAAGTAGAATCACCATATGATTCAGCAATTCCACTCCTGGGTAGTTATCTGAACAAAACAAAAGCACCAACTTGCAAAAATATGTTCACCCCCACGTTTTTTGCAGCATTATTTATAATATCCCAGCCATGGAAGCAAAACAACCTATGTATCCATCAATGGATGAACGGGTAAAAGAAAGTGCCATATATAAAGGAATATTATTCAGCCATAAAAAGAAAATTTTATTATTTCCAAAAACATGAATGAAGTTTGAGGCTATTATGCTAAGTGATATGTTAGACAAAGACAAATATTGTGTGATCTCACTTATATGTGGAATCTAAAAAAAAGAACCAAGCTCATAGGTACAGAGAACAGATTGCTGGTTGCCAGAGGCAGGGGAGGGGAAATGGGTGACATGAATGCAGGTGGTCAAAACAAGTAACTTTCTGTTATAAAATAAGTTAAGTCATGGGGATTTAACATACAGCATGGCGACTATACTTAATAATATTGTACTGTGTATTTGAAAGTTACTTCAAAGTTCTTATCAAAAGAAAAAAGTATGTTTAGGGTGATAAATATTAACTAGTTTTTTTGTGTGGTAAATATTTCACATATTGAATCATTAAATTGTACCCCTAAAACTACTATAATGTTAAATGTCAATTATATCTCAAAAAACCACAAAAACCCTTTTTCTGAGCAGAAATTAACTACTGACAGAAAGGCATCTATGCCTTTCCCTGCTATCAATCCATTCAATGCTCCAATCATTAACAGTCAACTCAGTTACTCCTCCTCCTCCTTAAAGTTACTTCTGGGTATTAGGTCTTTTATGACTTTTGCTTTTTCTGTGGAATTCTGCTGTTTAAAAATACTGTATTTTTTTTGTTTTATCTTTTTAAAACATTTTTTATTGTTGCTTAAGTACAGTTTTCTGCCTTTTCCTCCAGCCCCTCCCCACCACCCCAGCTCTCCCCACCTCCCTCCCGTTTCCACCCTGCTTTGTTACTGTCCATGTGTCCTTTATAGTTGTTCCTGCAAACCCTTCACCTTTTCCCCCTATAATCCCCTCCCCTCTCCCCTCTGGTTACTGTCAGCCTGTTCTCAATTTCAATGTCTTTGGTTATATTTTGCATGTTTGTTTGTTTTGTTGATTAGGTTCCTGTTAAAGGTGAGATCATATGGTATTTGTGCCTCACTACCTGGCTTATTTCACTTAGCATAATGCTCTCCAGTTCCATCCATGCTGTTGCAAAGGATAGGAGTTCCTTCTTTCTTCCTGCTGCATAGAATTCCATTGTGTAAATGTACCATGGTTTTTTGATCTATTCATTTACTGATGGGCACCTAGGTTGCTTGCAGCACCTGGCTATTGTAAATTGTGCATTTCTGCTTTTTGTATCTCATGTATAAGTTTATATACAGCTATATCAGGGAAAACTCTCCAAACAGAACTACTGACCAAGAGCTATCCCTAGAGATAACATCTCGGCCTCGGTTGTGTTTCAGCTCCAGGCCCAGAAAATTGGCAAAACCAGTTGGGTGAATCCAGGAGCAACTGAAATGACTAACGAGTCCCTGGCCTGGCACTGACCAATCAGTGTAGATCATGACCGTAAAAGGACACATCTGGAAAACTACTGAATATTCTGCTCAAACTCTCCCTTGAGATCTCCCCTAAATTCCTACCTGCAATAGAGAGCTAAAAGCCTCAAGACAACGTACCCACTGCAGGCTCTCCCTCTGGGGACCAGTCTGCACCATTCCCTTCCCTCCTTCTTCCCCCACAGGAACATATCTCCTGGATTGTAAGAGTCCCCATGAGATTTGCAACCAGGGGAGCAATGGGCAGGCTAATCTTCTGAACCTGTCTCCAAGGTTCCCTTTTCTCTGACTTCCCAGTTAGCTAAAGCAGCCCAGCCTAGGATCTCCTGTTTTTCTTCTATGCTAAGCCTTCCTTGTTTTACTGTCCCCAGCTTTATTAACATATCTTCATGGTCACCTGGACTCGTGTTGTGAAATCTTTCCTACATGAAGTCAAGAACCCACACACTACCAGCTGGTCCTAGGCAGACTGGCTCAGGACCAGACCCCTTGTCTGATAGTTTATATATATTAAAATTAAAAAAAAAATCCTCATGTGAGGGTTTTAAAAAAATTGATTAAAGAGAGAGAGGAAGGTAGGGAGGGGGGTGGAGAGAGAGAGAGAAACATAGATGTGAGAGAAACATCGACTGCTTGCCTCTTGCATGCGCTCCAACCAGAACGGAACCACAACCCAGGCATGCCTATCTTGTGATAACTTCTTATTCTTTTAAAGAAAATGTCAACAGTGTTTACCACAGTTAACTCTGGAAACAGAATGGGTGTGACAATGATGAGATTTTAAACAGGGGAATGGAATGGAACAAAGTGCTTAAAACAGTAAGATAAAGACAACGCTTAGGACAAAAAAATTGGCACATTCCATTTAGCAAACCACAAAGCCATCAATTTCCTTTGGCAACACAAAAAGCTGCCAGAGCCAGTAAGCACATCTTCCCTGTGCTGAGGCAGTGTTGTTTTTAATTCACAAATCAGAACCCTTTAAGATAAGCCTAGAATGTCCCTCTAGCATATGCTGTCCATGTTCCACTAGTATATTGTTAGAATTACCAAAGATGTGAGAATCATGTGTCTGACCTTGAAATCTGTCCTGATATACAACATCTGGATTGTGGCAATTACTGAGCTACTTGCTCAGATACAAGTTAATCAGAGGTTGGTCTGAAAAGGAGTAAACCTTGTACCTATGATAGAGAATTCTAAATAAATTAGTGTTGAATAGATGAACAAACAAATGGATAAGTAAATAGGTAAGTATCATAACTTCCTGATACTCAGAGGTTTCTAGATTACTCATAAAAAATAGTGCATATGAAAAACTTGAATCCATTTACATGTCAGAAAGCATCTGTTGTTTGGAACCAGTCTAAAAGCATAAATAGGTTGTGGCTATTGTCATGTAATGATAATTGCTTTCCTCCTTATCCCTTCATTGCCAATAGTCCCTCATTGGAACAAAGAATCTAGCTCAGTGCTATATACTTGATAAATGCTCAGTAAACACTAAAACAAACTGTACCATAAATGAAAATGTCTATGAAAAAGTTATATGCAGGTCTGTCAAAACAGAGGCGCATATAACATATACTTCCTGTTTAGAGACAGAACAATTAATGATATAAAGGTTAGTCTATTCTGGGCCACTGAAGAATGACTCAGAGTATGAATATGGTTTGGGCATGGTTTTATTTAATAAATGCTTTATATAGTATGGGTATTTTAAATAGCACTATTACCACAGAATCACTGAAATGATGGATGGCAATGAATCAAAGTTAAGTTTAAGTAAATTCAGGCCTAGGAAACCATACTCCAAACCTGTTCATGAATTTGATTTTGACTAGAAGCTTAAGATGTCTTATTTGAAATTATTTAAAGAGTGAAGGCAAAATCACAATTACAAGGATCAATGTTTCTTGTCACATACATTCAGCAGATACCAGATCACTATGATCTATGCACAGTCAGTCTAAAGAAGTCTTTACACTTAGAAAAGCTTTTCTTACTATGACCTGAATAATAATTTTTATGAAGGCACTCTAAAAACAAAGAGAAATCCTCATCTCTTGCAGTTAAATTTCAGTAAAAATTTCAATTACATGGAGCCTTGGATATTTTCCTGTAACCCCCATGTTCAATTTTGTGCTAAGTATTAAAGGAATTAAAGTCAACTTCGTTACCAATAAATTATGAAGAAAACAAATTAAGATAAAAGAATGAACTGGGAATGTGCTGCAAATATTGTGCATTTATATTATTATACAGCATAATCTGTAAATATAGTACTAATGAGACTCAAGATTTAAATGGCTGAAGAATATGTTTAGTAAATTATTGTCAACCAATGCCTCTATTCTAGGATAAATGTAATCTTGAATGGTAACACACCTATTATTACAAATTCCTAACTAAGTATAGTAGTTCATTATTTTGAAATGTCACTGTCAATTTATAGAGTAACAGACAAACATCTTTCTACCATATACCCGATTACCTTCCCCTCACAGTAAATGAAACACTATAAAGAAAAATTACAAACTTAACGTTTTCACAGCAATAAATGAAACCTAATGAGCATTAAAACTGTCAACTAGTTATGACACTCTAAATTTTCACATTTGTTAATGTGGATATGTCAGGTTTTATACCCCTGTAATCAAGTATTATTTTTAAGTAATATTATTTTATGTAAATTCTTCCAAGTATTCATTTAACTAACCATTTGACAAACACTGAGTGCCTACTCCTAGGTATACTACTCCTAGGGGATACAAATGTGAACATGATACAACCCCTGCTCTTTTCAACAAGCACAGTCTTATGTAAGACATATAAGTAAGTAAAGTAAAATATGATAGTATGGGTTATATTAAAATTGCCTACATGTTTCCCATTTGCAATAAATAAAAGGTATTCTATTGAAAGCATTCACTACCATTACTCAGAAATCAGACTCCCCCTTATTGGTTCTATAGAAATCTTTTTGTAATTTACCTAAAAACAAAATTGACAAAGAAAATTTTATAAATATCTGTTAACTTAGCATCTCAAATTAATAAGTGTTAATGTTTCAAAGCTTATCTTAAGGCTATTTTCCAAATCTAGAAATTTCTTGACTGATAAAGCACTAACGATTACTTGTGATTTTTCTATGTCCCACCAGCTGAATGACCTTCGGTAAATTAACTTTCTTTCTTTTTTTTTTTTGAAGACTTTAATTATTTTTAGAGAGAGGGTAGGGAGAAAGAGAGGGAGAAAGAGAGAGAGAAACATCAGCATGTGAGGGAAACATCTATCTGTTGCCTCCCACAAGTCCCCAACAGGGGAACTTGTGCCCTGACTGGGAAGTAAACCAGTGACCTTCCAGTTTGCAGGACAATACTCAACCCACCAGTCAGGGTGGATAAATTAACTTTCTTGACCCTCAGTTTTTTCATGTGAAAAGTGGAGACAATAATACCAATCTGTGCTAGATTATCTTCCATTTGTGCTTCAGTATCCATGCTCTACCTAGCTTTTTTCCCAGGGAGATCAATAGGAGGTACTAGCAGAAGGTTAGAGTGTGGAAGGAAAGTGAAGCTATTCCCTGGTTTCCTTCCTGCAAAGTCACCAAAGCCTGGCTATACCCTTCTATCAGAAGCAGTCCTCTCCATATACCACCCTCCCCTAGGACTTTAAGCATAGGGATGGTTATTCAGTTAAGTGTTGACTACCACTGTCATCATCAGTATCACTGTTATTATTTTTCTTTGAGGTTCCACACTCATGTCCTCTATACCATGTGAATATGTTCAAGAGGCTGAGAAATTCAGAATTTTGGAGAGCTTTTACTAATTCTCACAGTGCTTCAAAAATATGTTCAAATGTAAAATGTGCTTATTGCTAATTAATCTCAATATTTAAAGAGAGTAAAGATAAAGAGGACCTTAAAAGTGAATGAAAAACCCACATAGTAGATAAGATTTCCTGGAGTGTAGTTTCTCCCATAACCATGCTTTGGAATTCATTTCCTGCAAATTGACCTGCTGCCACCACATCAAACCTTGCAAAGAATAAATGTCCATGAAATTAAACAAACTGTTGGGTCGTGGGGTCATGAAAAGAATGGACTGCAAGATAAACTCAATGGCATAAAAGTCCTGTTTAATCTGGAAATGCATCCTCATCATCTTTATTTATCAATCATGACACAGGCAAGCATTAACATTTGACAAATTCTCATCAAAATCATACCAAAGATCTACTTAACCTTTCACCTTACCTCATCCTTTATATCTTCCTGTTGCTGCGCCGTGAAGATCTCCATTGCAGCCATGAGTCTCATCATTAACTCATCCACTGTTGTGTTACCTAGCAACACATGGAGACCACCAAACTTCACATTATTAGTTATTATAAAATGGGAAGTCATTCTAGAATTAATCATAAGAAATCACTACAATCTAAAAAAATTTACAAACTAGGATGGTACTTAAAATTCTTTCATGTTTTCACTGAAGTTTCATATGTTCAATATAAAAAAGTAAAGTAGTATTCTGACAGTTGAAATTTCAGAACATTTAGATTTCAGGGAACAGATTAAGAAGTAATTTTCTAGCAGCATAAATAAGAATGTCCAAGTCATAAGGGTCAAAAGTTCCTTCATATTATAAAAACATATCTACTTAATAATACTAGCAACAACTACTGTTTGTTTATATGCCAGTAATTAGGCTAAGAACATGATATATTTATATCACCTCATTTAATCTGTACAATAATTTTTTATTGTAATTTTGATTTTAAAGAGAACAAAAATCAGGATTATAGAGCATAAGTAACCTGCCAACCAAGGTCACACTGGTTAAGTGGTGGGGCGAGCATTTGAAACCATGAGTTTCAAATCAGTCAAAAGAATCTATCTTTCTCTAGGGCATGAGAAAGGGTATTCTTCTCCCACTAATGAAATGACTACCAATGTGACAACAAATAGCAAGTATTCTTGCTGTTGTTCTACCAGTGTAGGGCTTGACTAACACGATCTTTCAATTAGGTAACATGATTTTACCCAATTTTTCTTATAAAAATTGACAGCAAAGGGTTAGGGAACATCTCTATTACTTAGCAAAGGAAAATGATTTGGTCACATTGGCTCTCCTTTCTCAATAAATAACCTACAGAGCAAATATGATGTTGGTATGGTATCATCGTACTAAGAATGCAAAACTGGTTTTGCAGTTAGAGTTATAACCCTAGTTCCACCACTATGATGTAGTACCTAGAAACTGTCTAGCACATGACAAGGGTTTAACAAATATTCACCTAATAAACAAATGAATAAATGAGTGACTGACTGTAGCTAATGATTAATTTCTTTATCACAAAATGAAGATAACACTGCCTCTGTAGGCCTCTGAGAAGGATTAGATATTATGTAAAGTGCCTGGTACATAGTACACACCCAATCACTGGTAGTTATTGTTACCAGACATGATAAATAGCAAAAAGTTTAGGATCACCACTGATGCAGAGTTTGTTGCTGGGCAAATCTTTTGGTTTCCATTTCTTTCTTTCTCTCTCTTTCTTTAATGCTGATTCCCGGGATCAGGGGTAGGGCACAAGAACCACTGTTTTTTATCTATCATCCATCCATCCATCCATCCATCCATCCATCCATCATCTATCATTTTTTTTCATGTGAGGACACACTTACTGATTTTAGAGTGAAGGGAAGAAAGGGAGAAAGGGACAGAAATGTTGATGTGAGAGAGACATCAATCAGTTGCCTCTTGTATGCTCCCCAACTTGGGATGAATCTGGCACACAGGCACGTGCCCTTACTGGGAATGGAACCATGACCTTTTGCTTTACTGGATGACACGCCAACCAGCTGAGCCACACTGGCCAGGGCTGGATTTCCATTTCTTATTTGTAAACTGTAGTGCCTAAGGCTCAGAGTATAGGGCATGAATACTTTGACTACATACTGACTTTTAATTTTCTGGCTTAACCCACTGCTTATAAACTATGCTTCAGCCCTAACTATAAGGACTCACTGCCAAACTGGACTTACAGGTACTTTATACCTAAACCCTTAATCATCCAAGTTAAGGGAAAATTCATTCTTTAGAGCCTACTGGAGTAATTTATGAACTTTTTGGTTTAAAAACCCCTTTAAACTCTTAAAAAACTATTGAAATACCTAAAGAATTGTATGTAGGTTATAGCTACCAAGATTTACTATGTTAGAAATTAAAAGTGAAATATTTAAAACATGCTTAAGAATTATTTTTAAAGTGACAACAGTAAAGCATTACTTGTTAATATACTTGTAAAAATCACATCTGTATGAAAAATGACTCTATGTACCAAAAGAAAAAGTTTAGTGAGAAGAATGCCATTGTTTTAACATATTTTGCACAACTTTTTAATGTCTGGCTTAACAGAACACAACTGGATTCTTATATCTACTTCTATATTAAACTCATTAAAACATACTGCCTTAGTTGAAATTTATGAAGCAAATCTGATCTCACATAGATAAGTAAACAAAAAAGTGAGAAGCATCCAAGGGTTATGCATATATGTTCTTTGGCTAATCTCTTCTAGTCCCCCAATCCCCCCTCCCCTCTGAGATCCATCAGTAAGGTGAAAGCCGGGGTGGGGGGGTGCAGGCGGGGAGCAGGGTGCGGGTTGGGTGGCAGGGGGAAATGGTGACATCTGTAATAGTGTCAACAATTAAATAAAGTGAGGAGTACTTTAACAGATAATTGTAGACATTCTTCTTTAATACACCCAAACTGACAAGTGGAGATTTCAAGGTGAGCTATGTGAGGAATTTGAAATTGTAACTGTGAAATTTCTGTACTTTGCTTATTAAAACCCATTGGTCTATCTTGCCCTTTGAATGGATATTTACTCATGCATGACTTTATGGTATCATTCATTGATTATCTGGAAAACACTGGTTCACTGAGCTATGCATTTCTTCTGAATGTCAACACACCTAATTATACATAAAAAAAATCACATTTGTTAACATCACCACTGATGTCATCAAAAAAGTAAGCTGTCACGCTAATGGTGAAAGATACAACTTTTTGCTTAAAACCTCAAATTTTATCACTGGCAACAAACACTGTCAATTCTTTTTCTTGAAGTGGCAGACTTACTTTGTTCATTTTGGAGAAAATGTCTGCTAAGAATCCAAGCTATGTAAGTATAGTTGTGTCAGTCAGTCATTTTCAAGTAAAAATAATGTTCTATAAAAATAAATAACTAGTTTGGCTCAAGTAACCACACAAGTGTTTTTCTTTGAGACTACCATTGAATTTTGACACATAGTACAAGTGCTTTATCCACACCTACCACTGTGTCATACAAACTATATAAAAGGTTAAAATGTAATAATAGTAATAATTTTTTAACTGCACATATATGGAAGTGAAGAATATGACTGCTAGTACAGTTATGTGTCATGGCCTTGATTCATACTAAGGTGCCAGCACTTTCAAACAACACTGACTTTGTACCACCAGTACAAATGTCAACACAGTAAAAAAGGAAAAAGAAAGTCTTATTACTATCATGAAAATAATACTGATTTTGCAGAATCCCTGGAAGTGTCTAAGGGACCTCCGGGATCCATGGGCCACACTTTGACAAACACTGTCCATTATAATATTGCCTCTGACGGAAATGGGAATAATGTATTATTCTTCATGATCCATACATGCAATTTATTTATTTATTTATGCAATTCATTCTTCTTAAACATTATTTATGAACTTGAATGCTCTATTTATAGAGAAGACATAAAATAATGAAGGTTTTATTTAGCGTAAGGCACTTGAAGCATCTTTTCCCCCATGCTGTAGAGAAAAGACACTATTTTCAACTTAAGCTTTGCTGTGAATAAGGTAACATTTTATGTGAATCCCTGGGATTTATAGGTAAAAGGGAAAAATCATTTACTTATTGGGGGGGGGGTAAAGAATGTAAAGTTTAATTTTTTTGGTAAAGTTTAAGTTCACAGGTATCCTGTAACTTCATGCCCAAGTTGCATCCTAGACATGGATTCACACAAATAATAGGAAACAACTGCCACTGAGACAATTCTATTCACACTATCCATTCGCTGGTTTTTCTAGATAACTAAAGAAAAACATTTCTTTCAACTAATCTATGTTACAGCAAAAATCTTTATGTATATATACATATATGAAATGTCATATGTGACAACTGGTTTTGACTTAATTGCTAGTTTAGAGAATTTAGCAATTCTGAACATCTAACATGATTATCCTATATCCCAATGGGCTATGTAATTCTATGAAGGTGTTTCTATTGGATTTTCATGCAGCGTTATTTCATTCTTCACAGTACCTATAAGCTGTTCTTATAAGGAACAGCTTAAGCTGTTCTTCTTCAGGAAGTTCCATATTTTAAAATGCTGAAATATTCACCAATACAAAGAACTGCTGTCAGCTTTGATGGTAAATGTTATAAGGTTATCATATATACACGAAGACACTGTTCTCCCCCTTGTGACATTTACTTTACCTTGTATCACATTTAACACTTCGTTAGATGATCGCTTTCCCATAATAATCAGAAAAAGTGGAAACTGGTCTGTTTTTTGAGTCCGAACAGTTTGTGCAACAACACTGCCAAAGTGTCTATTGCACATTGTCAGAAATCTAAAATGAGACAAAATCCAAAGTAAATTTCATTTCAGAGTTTAATAAATTTACTAGTACTGCAACAAAAAACTCATTGTTTTATTAGTTATATTAAAATTAGGCAGCTTGTCTGATATCAATAGGTGAAGCCTTGCTATATTGAATTTTCCACTACAGAACAACTGATACAGAAATGATTATCGTACAGTGAAGCAGGCAGCACACCCTGAATGACGTCTGGGGTTGACAGCGTAAGATTCTTACTATTGAACATGGTAAGCTGTACAACCCTAACATATGTTGAAGAACCAACAAAATGAATTTTAAGAGAAAATAATTTCCTAAGTAGGACAAATATTGCATGGCACAAAGTTAAATTGACTATCATTATCCTAATCTAAACAGGATTTGGCAACATTTCCACAAGTTTTTAGAATCAAGACTTGTACTTTAGAATTGTGTTTTCCCCCATAGTAGGAGGTCTTCTAGTTTCATACTTAGTATGGGATAAAAATAATAATTCTAAGCTTTTGACCAAAAAAAGCTCAGTGATATTAGCATACCGAAGTCTAGCATTAGTATTCTTAACACGATCTGGAATAAATGAAAAAACTGATAAAGCTTTTCTCTTCTATTAGAGGACTGTTTGAAATTAGCATTTCTTTCAAGAGAAAAGGGTAGCTTATGATATGTTTTCAGATCTGATGGTAAAAAGTAAATGTCATAATAATAATGAATTATGAAAGACCAAATGCAAATATAGAATGCTTTAATAAGATCCAATTTAATAAAGTCTGTAAAAATAATGGACTTTTAATAACACAGGTCACAAAAGGCAAAACAGTGGAAATTCTGGGGACTAGCCACTGGTACTAGCTTATTAATTCTTAATTATGTTCATGAAAGGCAACTTAAATCATGTGTTTTCTTATGAGTTATGATAATATTTTAGGTAACAACTCCTCTGAAATGTATGTTCTAGCTGATGAGCAAAGTCTTCTCGTCATATGTGTTAGAAGGCAAATCTATTTGAAAAGACAAATGGCATTAAAATGTCATGTGCTCAGATTCATTTGATATCAAATTCAAAACAGAATCAAACCTCTTAATTTTTAAAGCCAATATATTTGTCCACAGAAATTTATCCCCCAAATCTAGGCTGAATCCCCATAAAATCTATGACATGACTATGTAAAGTAGACCATGTTAAGGACCACCAGAACTGTCAGCAAGAATGTCAAGATAAGTTAGCACCACTGTAAATAAGTTCATGGGAGGCAGGCTCATATACGTATTTATAGCAGCAATAACCAGACCTCATGCCAATATGAAATGATGAGGCCTTGAGAAACCCAATGTTGGCCATGAAATATCAATGCCCCTACGAGATTCAGATCTTCACATTCCACAACTATTATGAGATAAAAGGTGCTCAAGCAGCCTAATCCTCCACACCAAATTTCACATCCATATAGCTTTAGTTTCTCAATGGAGATACGCAGTTCAGAAGACTAGAAAGTTAAGATCTAATTTTTCTTTCCACTTTTTACTAAAATATTTGAAGTCAACCTTGACTCTGATCTGATCATTGGCATCCTCTGAAATATGTCAAAACACACACACAAAACTGGAATGTTGTTTCCTTTCACACTAATGGATTAAACGGATATCACACAATAGATGCCCATCACAGAACTAGCCTCACAAGTGACACTAGCTAAATGGGGTACTCCTCAAAAGGGAGGGAAGGAAGGTAGGCTTGCTTAATGGTTTTATGAATTCAATTTTAAGACAATATTGCCTGAGAATTGTGTACTTCCCAAATTTTATTTTTGTGGAAATGAGCTAGAAGGAAAATAATTATGAAAATGTGGTTATCTTATTGGGTTTAACATAATATATAACACAAGTTTCAAAACTACATAAAACATATTCAAGAGAAGTGCAGACTTCAAAGATACATTAGCTGTTCAATTAACCATAAAAAAACAATAAAGTGATCAGTTTATACCAGGGATTGGTAAATCATTCTAATTTTTTAGAGGCAGTTGAGAAAAAAAATACAGGGATCATGCAGCCTGTTGATACTTTCTAGTAGCCTTGACTAACAATTTGTTTTGATCAAAGAGAGACTTTGTTAAAATTTTAATTAATGTGATTACTCTAAGATCTGAATCGTGTTTACTCTGAGATTTTCAAATTGTAATCACCAAGAGCCTGTAAGGGCAATGGACAGCCACAAATTACAAAATTCCTACTTGTCAATTCCTTGCACTACAATTTACAAGAACTTAATACAGATACCAAATTTTTCTAATGACTAGGAGGCTCTGCTCCTTACTCTAAAGATCATTCACAGCACAAAGTTAGCATTCACAGCACATTACCACCAGCAAAAATACAGTTCAAACCAGAACAAAAACAGATTATTCAGGGAAAAAAAGTTGTTTTATGAGAAAAAAATATGTGATTCTTTTTATTGTGGTATTTTCTTCCTTTAGAATAGGTGTGGCAGTGTACCTAGTGGCAGCGCCAAAGTTGTCAACCCAACTAACTGCATATGATATTCATAGGGTGAGGCGTCATGAAGGGAGAATGGTTTCTGCAGCAATTGGATACCTGCAACTCAAACCCAAAGAAGAAAGCAACTATTCTGTGGCAAGGAGAAATGGCTTTTTTAATTATGAAATATTTTAATAAATCAAACAACCTACTCATCATAGACCTATCTGGGGAATAACAAGTTGATTAATCAACTGCCCAAACCAAAAGCTAAAGTGACAAATTTGAAAAGACAGACAATAAATGCCCTCACTAAGGGGTTATAAAATGAAGGCGAGAGGAAGGGAGGTAGGGGAAGAAAAGGGAAGGGTCAAGAAAATGAATTAAAGAACACAGTCAATCACAAGTCAGGTGTAATAAAGCAACTCATGTCTCTGTGGAATGGGAGGATTAGGGAGTGGGAAGTCTCAAACCTTGACCTTGGTGAAGAAACAAAAATGAAATTAGTAGCTCATATTCATCAGTTCTTGCTGTTAAAAATCTAAGATAAAATCTTGTCTTTTAATCTAAAGTTTGGGAAGGAAAAAATGGAACATCTGATGGCTAGCATATATTGATCATTAGTAAAATTTTCTATCTCTGAAGTATAGATCTTTTTAACTTGCTAATGAAAATCAGGACTACTAACAAATCAGATATAGATAAAAGTAATCTCATTTTCATTTAAAACAGGATATAATTTAGTTTCTTTCAAAGTCATGATCACAAAAATCATGACTTTTACTAAGTTGTACCCTAACATAAAATATTTACTAAAAGAAACACAGCAATTTGGGAAGAGGGTGATGACGTTTCACAAACATTTCCTATTTACCTACTCTGTTCTAGAAAATGTAAAAAAAATGCGTATCTGACAAAAAATGGACCCATAACACTGTGTGTGACTTCCATGTAAAGGGGGAATACTACTTATCTTTAAAACACTTATATTCTTTTTTATTGTTGTTCAAGTACAGTTGTTTCCATTTCCCTCTCCCTACTCCACCCATCCCCACCCTCCCACCCTAGATCCTACCCTGCTTTGGCTTTGTCCATATGTCCTTTATACATGTTCCTTGATGACCTTTCCCCTTTCCCCCACAGTTATCACCTCCTCCGGCCCCTCTGGTTACTATCATTTTGTTCTCGATGTCAATGTCTCTGGTTATATTTTGCTTGTTTGTTTTGTTGATTAGGTTCCATTTATAGGTGAGATCAGATGGTATTTGTCTTTCACCACCTGGCTTATTATTTCACTTAGCATAATGCTCTCCAGCTCCATTCATGCTCTCATGAAGGGTAGGAGCTCCTTCTTTGTTTCTGCTGCATAGGATTTCATTGTGTAAATGTACCACAGTTTTTTGATGCACTCATTTACTGATGGGCACTTAGGCTGTTTCCAACACTTGGTTAATATAATAAATTGTACTGCTATGAACACTAGGGTGCATAGTGTTTTGAATTGGTGTTTCAGGGTTCTTAGGGTATAATCCCAGCAGTGGAATTGACAGGTCAAAAGGTAGATCCATTTTTAGTTTTCTTAGAAATTTCCATACTGCTTTGCATAGTGGTTGTACCAGTCTGCAATCCCACCAACAGTGCACTAGGGTTCCCTCTTCTCCACAACCTCATCAGCACTTGTTTGCTGATTTGTTTATGATGGCCATTCTGACCAGTGTGAAGTGGTATCTCATTGTGGTTTTAATCTGCATCTCTCTGATGGCTAGTGATGCTGAACATCCTTTTATATGTTTCTGGGCCCTCTGTATGTCCTCTTTGGAGAAGAAAACACTTATATTCTTATAAGATATATATAGAAAGCACTCCAAAGTGTACCTAGAATATGATAGCCCCTTGAAGTTGGTAGCTATTTTTATTACTACTAGTTGCATAATGATATTTAACATTTTTGTCATAACTTCCAGGATTAAAATGATAGCTTATACTGATAGGCCAACACTGATTATTTTTGCATAATATGATATAGCATCAAAGAATTGCTGACCAGATAAAAAGCCATTGGTTTTACTTTCCTTCAGAGAACAAAAGAGCAGGTATTGACATTTGGAAAGTAAAAAAAAAATTATAGATGCTGCAGCTGTACAATACTACAAAACTTCACATATTTAAAATTGGATATAAAACTACAATCACTATTTGCTTTTTAATACATCTATGTTTAGTAATGCTAGTTACTTTAAAACCAAGACTTAACATGAAAATGTGTCTGCTTACTCTTGAGCTTTTAAATACATTAAATCTCTTTCTGATAATGTGTGAATCATTTCTCAAAAACAAGTTTACTGAGCACAAGAAATTAATGTTCGACAGTACTACAGGACTTCTCAGCATTACCCAGGAGTTTAAGGCAAGTCTTTTATATATATTTCCTTAGCTGCAGCTGCTAACCTTATACTACAATACTTCTTTTGAAGCCATGTTGGTAACAAACCAAACTAGCATTTTGTTATAGTAATAAGCCTCATTACTTACATATAATTCATTCATGTGTTTGTCCAAGCATATTTATCCACACTGGTAGAAAAACCAGAATATCAGATAAAGTACAGTAGAGATCATCTACCTATTTGCCAGTACACACTCCTCCTTTCTCCCCCTTTTCTCTTTTACAGATAAATTAAAGCTAAGGCCCTTCAATGTGTGAATCAAGATTTAGTGAGTTGCTAGCACTGTCAGGCATACACAAGCCAGGCTGGCCAAAGAGTTTTGTCTCCTGCAACATCATCTCCACAAGTTTGCATAGCATTGTTCAGCTCATTTCTGGAGTTCCTCCATTAGGAATGTTCAGCACCCCTGGCGCATACTTTGTCCTTTGACAGTGGCTGTGATTTTGGAAATAGTCCTAAGTCGTTGGTTCAAACTGAGTTAGGTAAACAAGGTACATGATTAACTCGGGGCAATGATTCTACACGCAGTGATCTTTAAGCTTTAATGGCCTAGGAATCACCTAGGAAGTTTATTTAAAAGGCAAGTTCCTCAGCCTCATTCTCTCAGAGGTTCTGAGTCAATAAATCTGGGGAAAGGCCCAGGAAACTGCTTTTTAAATAAGCTGCTAACCCCAAACCAGGTGAATGGACAACACTCTGAAAACAATGCCTTCAGAACACAGGACTGCTTTCTTTGTAAGGCTGTAAGCAGCCTCTGAAGGCAGTTTTTAAGGACATTATCCCTAAAATGTTTTGGGCAATGGTTGCTTCACTAGACCAAGTGTCTAGTCTCCTGAGGTGATTGCCAGGTTGAAGATGGTAATTCTCACTTGCTTCATTTATATAGATGAGCTTCAATCTGATATGAGACAAACAAATACCTCTAAAGTCTGTGAGCTCCAGGTGATACACAAAAAACAAATCAGGGATGGGGAGGCTGCAATATAAAATAAATCATCAGGGCAAGTATCACTGAAAAGTTGATATTTGATCAAAGACTCAAAGTAGTAAAGGAGGGACAACACATATCTCCAGGAAGAGAATTCCAGGCCGAGAGAACAAACAGCAACTAGAAAAGTATCTAACATATTTAAAAGATAACAAGAAGGTTAGTAAGCTGGAGAACAGTGAAGTATAAAAGTCAAAATTGATAGTTTTGACTATTTCCACATGGTAAAAAAACACCATAACAAGGCCAAAAGATAAATGATAAACAGTGGGAAGAATTCTGAATTTCAAACCACTAATACAAAGATTAATTTCCCTAATACAGCACTGGCCAAAGGCGCAGGTTTCCCATCGTTTGTATGGAAAATAACACAATAATTAATAAATAATAATACAAGAATAAAGTGTTCTGTGTACTCACAACTGTAAACCTACTTTTGCCCTGTTTATAAAGAATTCTAACAAAACAATGAGGAGAAAGATCAACCAACAATATATAAACACAGCTCCAAGAAATAGGAACAGTAATAGCTCAGAAACACATGAAAAGACACTTAAAATAGTCCAGAATGAGTTAACTCCTAATTAAAGCTACACCAAGAAACCATTTTTATGTCAGATTAGTAAAGGTTAAAAAAACTTGGTGCTACCTTGCGATGCAAGGTTATAGGGAAACATGTACTACTGTACACAATGTTAGTAAGAGTGAAATTGGTACCAACTCCCTTATGGGCAATTTGCCAATATCCATAAAAATTAAAAATGCACCTATACTCTTAAACTAGGACACCTACATCTGGGAATTTAGTCAATTGATATATTACCATGTGGAAATCACCTAAATGCAGAGGTAATTACTGTAGGCTTATAATAGCAGAATATTGGACATAATTCAAATGCCTACCAATAGGATCTGATTAAATAAATTATAGTATCTTTTGGAATTTAAAAGAATAATAGGTAGCCACAAAATATAGAGTTCTTTGTGAACTGATATGGAATATATTTAAGATATAACAGAAAAAGCAGGCTGTTAAATAGTGTTTACTATTTGTATAAAACTGGGGGAAAAATAAATATAGCATATTAGTTTGTTTATATATAAAATAATCTCTGAATAGATTAAATAAGAAGCTTATAACATTGCCTCTGGAGAAGGTAACTTAGAGACAGGGTTAGGTAGGAGAGTTTTTATTATAAACCTTTTTATTATTTATTTATTTATTTATTTTATTTTTATTGTGTTTTTTACTACCATTTATTACATACCTTTTTATGCCTCTTGAGTCTTGACTAATGTGAATGTATTAGCTAATCATGAAATAAATATAAAATTTGAAAGATAATAATTCTCTTATAAAAATAAAGAAAAATTGCATGTGATATCAACTCCATAAACTTTAAACATACTGTTAATCACATCTGTCTTTTTTTATCAGTCTTTTGTTCAAGTATATCTTTTCCTTTTGGCAGTAATCACTGTCTGGGTGGATACAATTTTTTAGCCTTCTACACAACAGTAATGAACCAGCATTTTAAATGGATGAATAACTATACACTTAGAGCAAGATTTTTCTTTTTAGTGTTTTTAATCATAAAAGAATACTTGGATAAATATCCTAAATTATAACCTCAGGAAAAAAGTCTGTGAAGTGGAATTATAGGGTAAAAATTAGAGTCACTTAATTACTGTTGATACATATTATTGTTTTCTAGAAGGATGGCATAATGCCTCTCCACACAAATGCAAATAATATATGCATGTTAGAGAACACAGTCAAACTAAAGGCAAATTTAAGAAAACACAGAATGTCTCATGGCTTTGGGTAGATTTAATCTCAAAAGCATCTCTCAACTGTCTGAGGCTCAGACTTTCCAGTAACAGCAAACTGTGAAATTGTCTCAATGGAGTAGTGGACAGAGTTTTAAAAAACTAAGTAACTTCTTAGTTTACCTCTTTATTGTCATCTATAAAGCACTCAAGTGGAAAGACTTTGAGGCACTGACAGTTTAATGACAGGGGTGTAGCTAATTTATAGGGACTAATTTATACTAATTTTGTGGAAGAATAATAATAATAAATAGATAATTGGCTGTCTTTTTCTCACCACTAGTTAAGAACACAAATATTTATTTTAAATATTTAAAATATAAATCTTAGTTAGGATGGAAAAGAGAAAATATCTAGTCCAATCTCTTATCAAATGCAGAAATTCCTTCTCTAGAAATGTAAAGAGAACATTCATTTTCTAGGGGCTGTATAAGAGAACACTTTTATGTTAAATGTCAGATAATATTTCTTCTATGCCCACTAAATATATGACAAGATATGGTTTTTGTTCTTAAGACACTAAGGATATTTTGGGTTTGATAAATCAAGGATCCCAAAAAGGAACATATATGGCATATAACTGGGGCCTAGGGTTAGTGTTTCAGACTAAGTGCTGGAGGGAATCAGAGGAGAAAATGGGTACTTAGAAGTCAGGGAGAACTATGCATTCCAAGATGGAGCTATTATTAGGAGGAATCATCTCTGCATTCCTAGCACCTAGTGACTCTTTGTTGCATGAATGGGCCAACTCATGCTTCAATAACCTTTATCTCCACTGTGACAATGTTAATCATACAACTTTTCTTTCCTTCTTCCAACTGCTGCTGAAATAAGTTTAATTAAGACAGTTGGCATGACTTATCATGATCTTCCAGGCCTTTTACTGTGCTTCCACCTCCATAGGTCATTTGGACCTGCAAATTGAGCAGGTAATAGTCCACAAGTTCACTACTCTAAGCTTCCCTCTTAGTTTTTAGCATACTGTAGTTTTTACATAATTTCATCCTGTCACTATCAACTGACTGAACATGTGACTTAAAAGGAGTTTAAAATATCCAAATATTAACATATTAGAGAAAGTAGGAAATACTGCAAGGAACATAATACTGTTGGGAAGAACAAAAACTTTGGAGTCAAACAAACCTGATTTTTCAATTGCTAGTTGTTCCTCTGGATAATTTAATTTTTCTGAGCTTTCTTATCTATAAAATGAAGATAATGATACCTACCTTTAGAATTAGATACCTACTTTTAAAATGAAGATAATGATACCTACTGTAGGTTAATAAATATTACTTCTTTTCCTTCTCTTTTATGTGCTTTAGAGTCAAAATTGGTTTTCCTTTCTCAACCCCTGCCCCCAAATTAAGGATGTGGCAAAATTTCCTAAAATAAGTTATAATAGTAATCTCATGCTCAATATCCCTAAACAAGGAGTTATACTTAGCACAATGCTTGGCACTGTATTATATTATTGTACAATTTCTACAATTATGTATCAGTGTCATCATAAGATAAGATCATGCCCTACTGTGGGACAGAGACTTGAAATAAAGATATATATATTTTTTCATGTTGCTATGTTCTCTGATTTTTTTCCAGCTGCAAAATTTGGAGACAATGTGATTTTAATATTATATAAAAAATGTTCAGCATCATTTATTTCAGAGTTGGTCAGTTTCTCAAGAGAACTTTGACATTTCTTTATGTATTTGAAAAATAATTATCATCCTAATGGGAAAAAATATGAGAGGACGTTAGTAAAAATCTCATACACGGGAGAAAAATCTTTAAAAGACAGATGACCAACAGCACAAAACATCTGCACTGTTAGGCACTCATCAAAGCTTTCAAGCAAGAATCAATTACAACCCAACACTTGACAAAGGCTCATTCAAGACTACCAGTGTTTGACAGAGAATTGAACGAATAGGTTGACCACGTAAGGCTTTTCCTCTGAGCTCTATACCTGTTATGAGTTAGATCTTCAAAAAGGAATATTTAGGGACCATATTACCTAAGCTCTGAAGAATTAGCACTACTGAAAAAAAGACTTAATACAAAGCCCTCTGCTTTTTACAGGGGATTGATAAAAGAAACAGCTGTTTAAAATGATCTGTTTTATGCAAAATAGCAATAGAAAAATAACTGTCTATATATTACCTAATGACCCTCAAACAGAAAAACATATAATTCTTCCTTGAATTCAGTTACAGGAAATTAAAAAATTTATTATTTTTAATTTTTCAATTATAGTTAACATATAATGATATAGCAGTTTCAGGTATACAACACAGTGATTAGACATTTATATAACTTATAAAGTGATCTCACTGATAAGTCTAGTGCCAAGAAATCTTGAGATTAGGCTTCCTTTAATCAGACAATGAGAATCATAAATGATAAACTATAACCTCTAGACTATAGTACCTGGCAAATAATAGAAACTTAATATATGTTAGATGAATAAACAAATAAATGAGGATATGCCTATTACATTTCCTTTTTTCTCCTTTAGCTCCAAGAATTACGGATCTGTATTCAGTGTTTATGTACAAAATTTGAGTCAACTCAAGTGTTTATAAATATACATTATTTGATAATTGGCTTTATCTGCTTTTATTTTTATTTTCATTTTATATTGTATTTATTCATGTGTAGTTATTATGCCCATTCATAAAATAGGAAAATAATGAATGCTAAGTGGAAAAACAGACAAAAATATGTAGGAGAGAAAATAAGGGGAGCACTACACTACAATAAATACTTAATGGATACTTTACTGGATAAAGGATAGGCAGTAGAACAAAGGGACTGAAAAAGGCTAGAATGAATAATAGAAATCACTATTATCTGAGGAATCTACATCCTTAAAGACAAGTAAATACCTTGATTTTCAAAAAAGTAAAAACAAGTGGACTTGATCTTAGTCCTCTAAAAAATCTAGACAAGTCACTTGTAGGCTGAGAACTCCAGAGCATTTTACAATCTTCAACTATCTGGAAATCAGTAAGATATATGACAAGGTATCTAAAAGTCTTCTCCTTCAGGCCCTGGCTGGTGGGGCTCAGTAGTTGAGTACAGGCCTGTGAATCAGAGTTGTGGGTTTGATTCCCGGTCAGGACACATTCCTGGGTTGTGAGACAGGTCCCCTGCTGGGGACCTGATGAGAGAGGCAACCACACATTGATGTTTCTCTCCTCTCCCTCTCTTTCTTTCTCCCTGCCCCTCTCTAAAAAATAAAATAAATACAATCTTTAAAAACAAAGTCTCTTTCAGGATAAGATTCAGAAATGTAGGCTAACTTAATTTTATTGTTTATTCCTACCTGAGGGTACTTTTTCATTGCTTTTAGAGAGATAGAGAGAGGGAGTGGGGAGAGGGAGAAGGTGGGAGGGATAGAGTGGGAGGGAGGGAGGGGGAGGTGAGGAGAGAGAAAGAGTGATAATATCAATTGGCTGCCCTCTTGTACATGCCCTGGCCAGGGATCAAACCTACAACCTGGGTATGTGCCTGGACTGGGAATGGAAATCAAACCCTCAATCCCTTGGTGCACAGGAAGATGCTCCAACCAACTGAGACACATCGACCAGGGCATTTAGGCTAAGTTAGATAAATTCTTTGTCACCAGGAAATTGAACCTGTAGAGTGCTACCAAACTGACAGTGACCTCAAATAATTTATCACTTGGCTTTGTCCTATAAACATTTTCACAAATGTCTGAGACAAAGAAATAAAAAATATACATAGTGCCAGACTTTTTAAAAAAAAATCAATGATCCCATTCAATTCTAGTTAACAACTCTGAGGAATGAGATTTTTATCATCATTTTCCAATACAGAAACTGCAGCTTAAGACGGTTTCAGCAACTTGCCCAATGTCACCATGGAGGTCTAGTAGTACTGCCAGAATTCCAATCCTAGTCTGACTAAACCCAAAACTCAATCACATTCTTAACCATTATGCTGTCATGCATTTTTATAACATCCAACAAATAATTATTGAGATTGTAGTAAGAAATAAAAATGAAAAAGACCGATGCAATTCTTGCCCTTAATGAAGCTTATATTCCAGTGGAAGAATAAAAAAAATGTTTTTGAATAAGCAAAAAGTTATAGCTTACTATGAAAAGTTCTAGGAGAGTACTATGAAAGAGAAAAATGGTGGAGGGGACTTCTCTAGAAAGGTTTATCAGCATTTTATGAAGAGGAGACATTTCAATGGAGACTTGAAGAACAGAATATTAAGGTCATTTTTTGTCTGATGACTTGTTTTCTCAAATAGTGAGGGCAGCTGGGAAAGGGAATGGAGTGGAACATGAGATGTTTCTTTTGTGAATGAAGAGTAGTATGGACTAAGACTTCTCACCCAGGGAAAGAGAACTAGTTAGAAAATCACATGTAAGTTTGTTCAGCATCATTGTGTATTTGTTTAAAGTTTGTGTTTTTAAAAAAAAATCAGTGCGATTTTTCTCCAGCAAGTTCAACTGCAATTGCACAGGCATAAAGAAGGTGAATAATTGGGTTTAACTTTAACATTTGGTGAATCCCATGTTTATTGTTCCCTGAGCAAAAAGTCCATGCCTTATATTTTTCTTATATCCCCTTACAGGGCTTTGAAGCACAGTTATTCAGTATATTTTTGTTGTTGTTGAATAATCCATCATGGCAAGGTCATGGGAAATGAAGCATTATGTAGCAGAAAAGCATATGTAGATTTGGGATTTACATCTGGTACAGCTATTTGCTTGACCTTAGGTAAGCTACAGAATATCTCTGAGCCAAAGATAGTTTCTTCTATGTGAAACTGGACCTTTGCAATTTACCTTTCAAAATTGTGGTTAAATGAGGTTATGTATAGAGTGACGATTACATGAGTTCACATATATATAGTGTCCAGCACACTGTAGGTGCTTAATTAATGGTTCAGTTGTTATATGTTTTTTTTTTTTTTTTTTTAAAGCAGCAGTGATAGTCTTGCTCTTGGCTAATGATACTCTCATAGAAATTCCTGTCACAAATGACATGAGCTTGAAGGACAGTGCTAAGGGTAAAGAAGCTGCCTTTATAAGGTGGAAGAGGCAGAAAATGATTCCTCAGCTAAGGAATGAACCTTACTAAATTCAGTCTGACTAGATCATCACAAACTGGTAAAGACAGAAACCAATGAAGTAATGAGAGAGATCTAACGCATGAGAAAAATAAGGTTTGATAAAAATTTACAATGCTGTTCTTCTGAACTATCTTGTCAACAGTATCACCTTTGTACTGTTCTTTTCTAGCAATGGTTTTCACATAGACTAAGGAAACATAGACTACTGTATCTGAGTTATAAGTATGTTTCCTGAATAGAATTAATTACCTTAATGTTGAAGAAAAAATATATTTTCACACAAATGACTGATTCTGACACAATGCATATACCATGGGGGCAGTTATGATTATAGTACTAGGTAGTGTGGGAAGTATTCAAATTGGAGTAAAAAATGGCTTATAAGCTGGTAATTTAAAATTACTTCAAAGAACATTTCTAAAAGGATAATCTATTTTGAAAAGAGTAAAGAATGTATTATAAACAGTTTAGCCATCGTCTGTACACAGAAGGCTTGCTCTCAATCATAAGAGGCCATCACCTTCTATCATTTCCCTCCTTCCCTTCCTTTCTGTACTATTAGGAAACTATTCACAAGTGCATCCTTGGACAATGCTGAGCAGTAATTATGACTTGCTGACAAAGAGATATGAACAATTACTGAGCCCACTTGAAACCCTACACTAATAAAGTCATTAGATGCTGCCCTTGCCATGATCCTTCTAAAAGCTTCTGAAGTTACAAGAACACACGGCATTGTTTGCAGGGACAATTGCTGCTGGCAGAACGCAAACCTTGAGTTAAACCATGCTGCAAATTGATCTTGACATTCTGTTAAGACTGCCACTAAAAATCAAAAGCAGAGGAGAAAAGGAGAAAATGAGTGGGTAGGATGTAATCATGGAACAGGAGGGGTTCCTCCTCACCTTCTCTCCTCCCTCTTCACAAAACAAACCAGGGAGAAAATGTCAACCTCTCCTGGTGTTCTGGAACCTTTATTTTAAAGCATTAATTAAGCCCTTGACCTGGGATGTTTAGGATGACAATACATTTCCTTTAAAAGTACTGGAAGGAAAACATAGCACAAAGGAATAAAGAAGTTTGGGGAAAATCATATGGAAGTCTGGCATGGAAGGCTCTCTGGAAGTCTTAGCTCCCCAACCACAACATGTCCATCTGTTTTCTTAGTGACTGCTGCAGATTCCATATCTGTTCCTAGGGTAGCAGCTGTAAATTAACCCTCCTTGTGTCTCCCATGTAGACCCCACGCCTGGGTGACATTTGCTGGATCAAATGGGAGTTTAGGGTTAGAGTAACATGGTCAGCTAGGCTTCAGCCAGGCATGAACTACTAACTAGTTTGGAATTAAGGGCAAATCACTGTGAATACGGCTAATTACTGACATGGAACAGGGAGATGAGGACAGCTACTAATAATAAAAACTTTAAGTCGATTAACTCTTGCTGAAGATTAAGTAATGCAGAAAACTACCACTGAATGTTAAGGCTAACAAGTACCTGTCAGCACAGTAGCAGAAGTTTACAGTTACCTGAAATACTGCACCCAAGGACATTAAGTTCAAGAGCTAATATTGACAGGCAGCAGAATTGTCTGTGAACACTGGTATTGTGTACACAAAACTCAATACAATGCTAGGTATGTTACATGCAAGCTGTGTAAATCAGGCATTGTCAGCAACTCCTTGTAAAGCTTGCAGATACTCTGCACACTGCTTAGAAGTGGTGTGCAATGATTGATTTAACACTTTGTAGCATGTACACTGATGTGCGAAACATTCTCACCTCAGGAATGTACTCACATGTAAGCAACTCATTCTTCAGCACCCATAGCTGGCTAATTACCTAGTTGGCATTATCCTAGTCATTTCAATGTTTAAGTTTTTTAGAATTAGATAATCTAAACAAGTATCTATAGTGGATGGACTAATGGAGACATCTGCCTTGTGAGCCCTTCTGGTCAGAACAAGGGATACTTGTTAACTCACTTATTACTGGTGATACTGGTGGTTTACTGTGCCACTATGTTATGTGACTTTTTTTGACGAAGCAACTTCAGTGAAGAACCTATAGCTTAACACTGAGGGCACTCATGTGCAGTGGGAGTCTAATAGAAGGAAGCAAATAAATGCTTTTTATTGTGCTGCTGTTTTATATAGTGCTATGTATTTTTAATTCTGATGGTGCCCATGTGGAACTTGCCTGGCTGCTGAGCATATCTCACCATATAGCCAGCCCAGCACTCTGGTCCTTTGAACACATTTACTTAATCAGTACCAGCACAATGGGAGAAGGCTCAGAGTACCACCACGGAATGACTCGATGCGAGAGGCCAGTTGTTTCAGGGATCTCATAGAGAGACTTAATGAGTCTGGGCAAGAAACTCTGGAACCACGGGATGAACTCATCTAGGGTGGACTCAAGCCACTTTTGCAGACGGCCTGTGGGTATTCAACACAGGAACAGAGGCCAAAATATTCTTGGGTGCTGCAGGGTCAGTGGAAGTCATGGTACCCAGTGTGGACATTTTTCGTTCATTCTGCAAGGAGAGTGAGTTTTTGCTTTATTAGTCCTATTAATGACTATGGGGGAAATCATACAATTAGAAGGATATAGCAGCATTTCCAATACTCTTTCTACTAGCCAATATGCCTATTAGAGATTATTTGTTTATTTATCAATACACTTACTTTTAAAAAAGCACTGTGTAACACATTGAGATTATAGACATAGCTCTCTTGGGGAGTTGGCAATCTAGCAGGGAGATAGAGGACAACCATACAGTGTAAATGAGTGCCATCGATACAGTTAGTATAGGGATACTATGGGAGCATGCAGAATGTACATTCTAACTCAGAATGAGGCAAGAGAAGAGTGGAGAGAGGCAAGGTTTCCTAGAGGTGCTATCTGTCCTGAATTTTAAGAAATTATTCTTTCACAGCCCAAGAATTCATGTACTGTAAATATATTGTGATAAAAGTATTTTTATTGTATTAGTTAAATCTATGATGGTTTTCTACATGAAGTAATCCAAGAGTATCTGATCTCTGCTCCATTGTTTGCCTGTAAACATATACCAAAATTGGGTTGAATTATTAACCAAACAACTTCTTGAGATCTCTCCATCCTGATTGGTTGACCCTAATCCTCAATCTGGTTCAAACCATATAGGAATATATTAGCTGGCCAGATCCTTCTATCTTTTTTCTCTTGTCCACAGTTATGTAAACCACTGGCTCTTCATTTCAGGTACCTAATGATGAGGTTAAAAATACCAATATCCTTTTGTAAGAATAACAAATATCTGTAACCCAATAAACTTGAAATGCTGCTAAAATAAAAATCTTTGAATAGAAAAAGTAAACTTCTAATTTCATCTTACTGTGTGTCCTCTCTTTCAGGTCCTTTCCTGGCCCCCGGGTAGAGTAACTCACTATGAAGTTTCTTTATACACTCAAAACACCTTGTATATACTTCATATTACTTATTAGCTCCCTGTCTGTCTCACCTACTAGACTGCAAGTGTTTTGAGCATTAGCACTATATCTTTTACAACTTTTTGTCATCACTGCATAGCACCATCCCTGGTTCATATTAAATATTCACTAAATGTTTATTCAGTGAATAAATATGAAGGAAATACATGGTCTGTCCAGAAAAAGTTCAGTCATTGTTAATATAATAAGAACAGCTTGTGCGACACTGATGGAACCTGGCAGCCAAGGAGGGTGGACTGGAATGCATGTGCCTGAACAATAACAACTTCACTGTACTACTCAGTGCGGGCTGTAGACACCATTGACTGAGCATGTGTACTGTGTGGCCATCGCATTCAAAATGACTATAGTGAGCAGAGCAATGCATCTGCATCAAATTTTGTGTTAAGCTTGAATACTCCTCCACAGAAACTATTTGGATGATTCAGAAGGCCACAGCCATGGGCAACTGGTGATTGGCGGCTTCATCACAACACACCTGCTCATGCATCACATCCTGTGTGGTGATTTTTGCAAAACCTCAAATCACCCAGGTGACTCAGCCCACTACAGTCCAGATTTGGCACCCTGTGACTTCTGGCTTTTCCCAAAACTAAAATCACCTTTGAAAGGGAAGAGATTTCACATCATGGATGAGATTCAGGAAAATGCAACAGGGCAGCTGATAGCAACTGGGAGAACTGTGTGAGTTCCCAAGGTACATACTTTGAAGGGGACTAAGGTGTCATTATCCTGTGTACAATGTTTCTTGTATCTTCTTCAATAAATGTCTCTATTTTTCATATTACATGGCTGGATACCTTCTGGACAAACCTTTCTAAAGATATATTTTAGCCACTTCCAGAAGTGATTTGTAGGATCGCCTTATTTACTATTATATTAGCTATCTGTTTTTAGCTCTTTCATCTCTTTCATTTACAGGCATATTTCACTGTTTCTATCAGTATCACGGTTGAAATGGATATTTAGAAAATTATATTCTCTAGCACCTCTCAGGACTAACAAGGACTTTCTGCTTACTGCTTTAAGAAACAATGGCCCTGAAATCCAACTAGACATGGCAGCCAACAAGACTGTTCGGAGTTTTGCAAGAAAGAAACCTCCATTTCGATACAGAATACTTAAACTATAAACAGTGTTCTTAGGTAGAATTGGATACAACAAATTTATTTGCCAAATGCTAATTAAGTTTCTTTCTCCTAAAATTTTGTATAGTTCCTTGTTTAATGAGACAAATAAAATGAATAAGCCCCTCTTGAAGATCACAATTTAGCGAGCCTGTGCACTACAACAATCATTACACAATCATTACAGTTAACGTTTAATGTCACAGTTCACATTTGGAATATTCCAAGATAAACTTAGAAATTATTCTAATCCACTTTATACAGATATAGGTTGTTTAACTCAAGTATTTAACTTAGAAAAGAAGTTATTAGAATCATTTTAGAGGTGGGAAACCCACAATCATCAAATTCACAGGGATATATAACAGTGATATTCTATAGAAATCTGTTTCTTTTTTACTCTAGTTTATTAGCAAAATGAGGAAATTTAATATAACAGCAATTGACATTCTAGTAACCTTAGCAGAGCATTCACTTAATTCAATATCCTTCACTTACAGTCTGCATACATGAGAGAGTCACAGTAAACTGTGGAGAACAAATGCTTCTGTAGGCTTAATCAGAGTATTGCTTAAGCAAAAGTAAATTTGTCTGGCAAGGACCTATCCATTTTGGGCATCAATTTCCCCCTGCTATTGTATCAGGGGAAGTCCCAGAAAACCACTAGGAAAGCTTCCAGACTAAATAGCTTACAGGTTCAGCATTCTCTAAATTTATATGATTAGCCTCAATCAGAATAGCCAGATACAAGACCAGATAAGCTATCCACCAGGAATATATTCCAAACTTTTACATGTCATAAAAAAACAAACAAACAAAAAACAAACCCACAGCAACAATCTTATTTGTGATGCTGAGCAATCTCGTCTATATTTCCACATATTAATCTGTCCCATTTTAACTCTTTGGTAATAGACAACTGATAGCATAACAATTTTTGATATATAGCACACTGATCAATAAATATTAGCGCAACAGTCTTCTACTGAATTAAAAATTTGAGGTTTTGTTACTCAGTGGTAATAGCATCAAATGGTGCCATCAGTTTTCATGACAAACACCTTTGGATAAATGTGGTGATAAAAATCTAAGAAAGACCACAGAGATGTAACTCAATTAGACAATTTTATTTAGATGAATCTATGATAGGTGGTAAGAAACTTGTGGTTAGAAAGTAAACCCTTTCTTGGTGCACTACATCAGCCTGGTTAATGAATTTTCTTACTGTTTCATATGCCTAAAGGAAATGCACTTTTAACTCTCTTTTAGAAATACGCCATTCCAATGGATTTTCATCTTAATGTTTGTAACATGTGTGTTTTCCCATTTGCCTTAACAACAATAATGAGAAGCTGCACATGAAAAGCAGCTACATAATTTTGTTACTTTGTAGAAAAAAATGTAATAACTTACTAGTTTTTACTTTGTAATATGGATAGAACTTGGTTTTGAATAAGGATGCCCAGAAACAGTTACATTGTTTTGCTTATTAAATTGAATTCCTTGATATTTCTATTTTCAGTCTTTAATATCACTTATTTTTATTCTCATGACAGTAACTTAATAACAGGATGCCACATTTTTAAAAACGTAGATTGAAATAGCCTATCATACTTCACAATCAGTCCTGCAATTCATTGAGGAATAAGCACTGAAGCCTTAAACAAGGCCTTTATTTTGCGTTTTAAAAAAGTGTCATAAGGAGTTAATAGGACACAGCTGTACTGGCTCTTTCTAATAAGCAGCTTCTGTCCCTTTGGTCACCACAGGTGTCTCTGTAACCTGCAAACTCTTATTACTAGTGTATCAAAGTTGTGCTACTTAACAGACTTCTTTAGTAAAACATAACAAAGCAATTGCATGGCTGTTGATTGCCAGTCATAAAAAAAAAACCCTCAAACACAGTTTTCAAAAGAAACTACACTGCAATTTTTTGTCATTGTAAAATAAAAGGAACTAAGGAATTAAATGGAGGATAGAACAAAATAACAGCAGGTAGCCTGCTGAACTTAGCCACTACAGATGGTTTAGAAATAGTGTTTCCTTCTCCATCAAGTTGTGGATAAAAGGAAAGGAGGAGATTCCTTACTGCCAGTGAATGTGAAAGATTTAGCCAAGTCTCCAGTCTATGTATTTTGCCTCATGAAAGACCTTAGATACTGCATTTTTATCTGTTTTTGGCACTGCTTTTCATCACCTTTAACTGAGTGTGAATAATAGCCTGATTTAATTTAAACAAATACAGGTGCTAAAGGTTGTTTATGTATAACAGGGGACATTTCCAAGGCAGAACGAAGTCATCCTATGAAATTTCCTAAGCATTTGCTTAAAGAAATGAAGTGTTAGATGAAGGAACTGCTTTAACATTCTTTTGCTTCACAATTTAAGGAAAGAATCGTCTTTCTTTGCATATTTAGTTTACATAAAACAAAGTCTGAATGATGAGCAAAACTTCAGTGAGCCACAAAATAAAAAGACAAGTCAGATGATTTGATTTCTGTCTTATAATTGTTTAAACTAGGTAACTATAGCAGACTTGCCTTAAAATGAATTAATTTAATCTCCTTGTTCATAAACCAGCAGCCTATGGTTACGATTGTGTTAACACACCCTAAAGTTGTATCACGGGATGTTATGAGCATGTGTGTAATTAAATATGATGAAATATATTTCAGATGGGAAATGCAAATAGGCAAAATATGAAGAATTATTCATTACTTACAGATATTATAATTAACAAACTAAGTAAATTTACCCTGATAGCTAGAAGAGGGTTTTTTCTATTGAGAATATGGATGTATGCAAAAGAATGTGTGCAATAAAGCAATTACATCAATTAGCATATGCTAGAGTTACACTATTACTAACTCCACTGGCCTGGTCCAGAATGTCCTGCCTTCTTCACTGGAATTATTAAAAAATAAACTTACTAGTAGGATTATATGTTAAACTGGACTTGCCTTTTCTAAACATTATTTAAAAACAGATTTTCTCTAAATGTTTAATAACATACTACAACACTAGAACATATAGTACAAAGAAATATTATATCTCTTTTACTGCAAAAAGATGAGAACAATGTATTTTGGTTTTTGTTTTCTATTTATTCTTGAATTTAAGAAATCTTTGCAAGTTAAGGAATTCATGCATATGTCGGCATGAACTAACTGCATATGTTAGTTACAACAAAAAGCTTACGTCTAATTAAATATAATGGTAGAGAATTTAATGCCGAGGATGAAAATGCTTATCACGATAAGAAATCAAGTTCAGTGATGACTTTAAAAGAAAAAAGAAAGAAGAATCCCAACCGTAACTTGTAAACAATATTACCTTGCTCTATTGGCGTCCTTTGTCAGATCCCAAGCCCAGGTTATAAAATTTTGGCTCAGATATGAGACAACAGATTCAGCACATAACATTTGTGAGCAGAACACATTGGTTAATACACTTTCATCATGGTGGAGGTAGATAGCAAGAAGCTTTCTCTGAAAAAAGAAGAAAAAACTGTTGAGTTAAAATATCCACTAATGTAAGATTTCTTGAATCTTGAAAGGCATAAGCAATCAATATTAGCAGCAAAGACAAAAATTAAATTCTATTCCCTAAAAGAGTACCCAACACTGGGAGTTCCTAAAGCATTTAGTAATATGAATAAATTTGCTTCCTTATACTCTAAAGAGGCTAGGATGGTTATGTTCCATTTTATAGACTTGTCAGAGTCCTGTTAACATGTACAAGCCTATCTTAAGCAGAAATTGTAAAAGAATTATGTTTTCTTAAAATAAAATGGGTTTACCATTCTCCATATTTAATACACACTTTATAAGTAAAGGAAAAATTCATTTTGAACTATTCAACTATACAAAGAAAAAATACTGATTAAGACTGAATGCCAAACTCTCTCTTACATATTTTCAATGTTTTTAATCTGAACACAGAATAGTCTCTTCAACTTCAAAGGAAAAAATCTGAGATGAAGTTCTGTTTTACTCCTACAGGTAATTTCAAAGCCCTTAATGTGTTCCCATATTAAAGTCCTTATTTAAGACCATGTAACATCTAATTGCCCCTTGAAAAGGTAGAAAAATATTCACTTCACATAAATTCTTTCTAGTTTATATTTCAGAAAATGTCCAATTAGTTTTCTCATATGGAAAAATTACTCTTTCTCTTTTGCCTGATAAAACTTGCTTTCAAGAAATGACATTTTGTTTTTTAAAAGTGTCTTATCATAGGTGGACATTCAATAAAATAACTGAAACTAAAAACTAAATCGAGCAACATAAATTGCAACATATCAATCAGCCTTAAAAACAACAATGATTAAAGAGCCTAAAGTGTTAACTAATTCCTGGTGCTACCTTGTAGAAGAGCTGAGTTTAAGAACAGTCAGTTACTAGGAAATAAGAAGATAAAATTTTATGATAAAGATAATGTACAAACCAATCTGAAATTCTAGCAAAGCAAAATTTTAAGGCAGCTCAGGGTCTTTCTCTTCATATTGAATAAGGATGTGATGACACTGAAAAAACACTATTGTGAGATACTAAACAAGAGAACATTTATAGAAAAATATAAGGCTCATGTTGATGAAAGGTTAATTAAGTCTGATGAACATATCTGGTGTAATTACCTGATAAATAATGCTAATTATAATAAAAAAGAAATCATTAAACTATTTTCTTCAAAGGTAATCTTTGTACTATATGAAAGTAGCCACAAAGGTAGTTAAGATTCCACAAGTATCTACTATGAAGAGGAGGCAGTTAGTTACACGCCCATTATCCACTTTAGTTCCCAGAATAAACCTGTAAAATGGTATTCTTAACTTAGTATATGAGAAAATTTAGGCTTAGAAAGCTGACTTGTCTCAAATTCCACAACTAGTTAAGTAAGCAGTACATCTGGGATTAAAACCTAGCATAAAATCACCAACACTACAGGCAATGCTTAAAGTGCTTATTCAAAATGAAGATGGCAGACTGGCCACTGCTTGCTTATACATCAGTGCTCCTGGGGCCTCAGAGACAGCATGTAATGGGCATTAGAACAGGATTTCTAAGTATAAGTAGCTCAGCTACTCCAACAGTTTCTGCTTCTATGTTTCAGGTCATTTATTCATTCATTCAACAAGCATTTGTTGAAATACTCTTTTTGTTAGGCCCAGCAGGAAGCAGGGGTGATAAAAATGGTAAGAAAGACACAAGATTCTTCATCTATGTGGAAATCTGCAGATAACAGTACCTGGCTTTTTAGGAAGTTTGTAATCAGATACATTATTGGAGAGATGCTTATCTGATAAATTCCTACTCATCCTTTCAGGCTCAAAGCAAAAGCCTCTGTGAAACCTTCCCTGATTCCCTTAGGCAGAGTTAAGAGCTTCCTTTTCCTGGCCTCTATCTTCCCATTAGTATTATAATTGTTTACCAATATTCCCTCTAGACAAAGTCTCTCAAGTGTAAGGTTTGGGTCCCATTTCTTTCAGTCTTCTTTGCATCCTTAAGATAGCATAGGTCTCAGTATGTCTGATGAAAGAAACTTGAATGCTGATTTCAAGCGCAGCACCCCACCCCTCCGCCCAGCAAAAAAGATACCAAATGGCAGCAGCAATACCAAATCACTTTTAGTAAATGAATCTAGAAATCTGCTGCTTTAGGGAAAGGAACGTGAACCTGACAGCACAAACAAATTCAGAGCTGCTTCTTAAGGAGCTCTCTAGCTGAATAGACAGAGGGATGTCAACCTCTAATTCTGCTTGATCGTATCTCAGCAACTACATTTAATGAGACACTGGGAACAAGAGAGCAGTCCACTTGAAATCAGCATGTTTCTAGCCAAACAATGGCAATGGTTAAATCTTTAAAATGCCTATTTCTCTAAAGAACACTGAAATGGAACATTTAGACTATG
The DNA here is from genome assembly GCA_004027475.1 of Anoura caudifer. Lineage (NCBI taxonomy): Eukaryota > Metazoa > Chordata > Mammalia > Chiroptera > Phyllostomidae > Anoura > Anoura caudifer. The sequence goes on from PVKU01002276.1 coordinate 188,428, forward strand.
GGAAAGAGATTAGTGATTTACATTGCTATCTCACTGATTTAATTTAAAGGCTCTTCCAAACCAAACACACATGTGCTGAAGAGGCTACCAAGAAACCCAACATGCAGAGTTCCCTATAAGTGCAGCCGACAGTATTGACTGAAACTAAACTTGGAAATCCAGGGCACTAATGCACAATATCAAGCAATAAAACAGCATCTCTTTGGCAATATTTAATTTAAAAAAAAAGAAGAAAGAGGCAGGCGAAGATCAGGCACTGTCTGTTTTGGAGGATCAACCATTCTGCATTTCAAAGCATTGGTCCCTGCAATATCCAGGTTACTGTGCTAGAATCTCCACTATTATATCGCAGTTGTGAGAGGGAGGGCAAAGATGTGTTTACTCAGTGATTAGGCCCTTAGAATAAGCCTCTAGCTCCTAGAGAGACAGCTCACCACTTATTCATTTGGGCCAATTCACAAAGCCTAGGAAGATTAAACATCCATGCTGAGAAGACAAGCGAATGCAGACGGTGAAAAAGAAATAAAAATTCTTTAAAAACTCTGAGATGACTTCATTATTTTTCCACAAGGAAACTTTAGGAAAGTGTTTAGTTAGAGAAAAACCCACATTGACCTCTCTCTAAACCCTTAATCTTTCCTTTGTGGTGGCATTGCTTTGTGGTAAGCTACTGGCTCGCCTCGCCCCTCTTTTCACTGGAAGCTGAGAAAAAAGGCTCTAGAGAAACAGTTTTCGTTCCAGGGACACAAACCCCTGACACTGTTAAACATGAAATGCCAGAAAAACACACTTAAAAAAAAATCTCACTTTAAGCTCTAAACTGTGAGAAAAGAAATGATAAAAAGAGTATCAGAAGAGGATCTTCAGGCTGGGGGGTATTTCCATAGTAGCTTTAAACAAGGGAGATGGAATACTCTTAGAATAATCTTTTCTCTCTAATGTAATATGCTTTCTTTTCTATTATTATGACTGTAATAATAAGCAAAATATAAATACTCTTAATAATATGCATATGCTACTAAATTTGGGCTACATATATTTCACTAAATTATAGGCACAGCTAAATGAACCCCAGACTCAGATTTCTGATTATTTTTATTTAGTTCAATTAAACACAGGCCAAAACAGTGAAAACTGAGTTCAGCATATCAGAAAATTATTTTTGTTAAAAAAGGGCATCTAGTACATAGAAAAAGCACAAGAAAATCTTTTGTTTTCCATTACTATTACCATTTTCCCTTTGGCCCATTAATAATTTAGTTCAATAACATTCGTGGAGTATCTGTTAGACATTGAGAATATAAAGATGAATACAACAAAGTTTCCTGCCCTCAAAGAATTGGAGGAAGACTGGTATATGAGGAAGCAAAGATTTCATTCCAGTGCCACATGGTAAGATTAGGGAATTAAAAAACTACTTTATTTGTCCTTGTAATTGGCAGAGAGGGGGTAATAAGTCTGGTAGATGACAAAGGCAAGCTGCCCAGATACACTCTGCTCAGACTCTCTCTTTATGATCTAAGTTTTGGCAACATAGTTTGAAGAAAAGCCTGCTAGTTTTAAATAAAGAAAGCTCTGTGCGAAACCCAGTTTGCCATATTTAAATTTCTCCAAGTACTTCAACATGTCCTCTGCAGCTGTTTTATTTATTGTCTTAAATCTAGGCTCTGATTAGGATCATTCCAGTACACTGCCTACTTCCATAATCCTGTTCCTAGGCCTATGAGTGTCCATAGGTCTAGCCCAGCATGCAATGGTGACTCAAGTCAACAGAAGCAGGGCAACAGGAAATCACACTGTATGGCTTTCAATTTCTGCTTTGCCACCTCCCACCAGTGGTGTGACCTTGGGAAAGACACTTCACTTTTCTGTGCCTTGGGTGCCATATAGCTCTGGAGGTCAAAAGTCCAACGCTTTGTTTAGATGGGATTGGTGATATGAGTGCTGTAATAGGAGGGGTCCTGGGGTCTAGGCATGAATGCCAGATTGGCTGCTTCTTTAAAAAGGTGACACCTGAGCTAAATTTTAAAAGCAGGCCTTAGTAACTAACTTCTCTGTGATTTAAGCTTAATTTTAAATATAGGTTATCCTGAGGGGAAAAAAGAGTGAAAAAGAGAAAAAGCAAAAAAGAAAAGTTTGGGAAAAGCCCAGTGATGTCAATGGCCTAGTATGTTCAAAGAATTCAAAGTTTAGTAATTTTTGAAGAGAGAAGAACCAGAGTGCAGAGTGATTTGTGGAAAGAGTCATGACATTTTGCCTTTTTTGGCTCTCACAGCTGAGTTCAGGGACCAACGGGCAGCAACAAATTAGAGAGGTTCCAAAAGGAAACAGTCAGCTATTGAAGATGAGATGCCAGGATGGTGTCTTTTCCCTCTCACTTCCTGAAGCAGATGTTGGGGGAGCACTCTGAAATCAAGAGGACACCGATGTATTTGAGTCTCACATTATAACTTTCAAATGGAAGTTATAGGTTAAGAAAAAACAAACAAAAAGCCTAAAGTAAAATCAAACTCTCTTCACAAAATAAACTGATAAATGTTCATTGGGTATAAAGCTTTATGAGTTTTCATTCTTTAGACTGTAATACTCAGGTCATGAAATATCTTTCAGGAAGGACAACATGTGAGTGAAGTTTTTATGAATAAGGAAATCAGAAGCTCAAGTGGTTGGCTACTGTGGCAAACTGCAGAGAGGCAGCCAGCCTTTTGGGGAGTCTGAAAGAGGGAATATGGAGGCAAGAAAGTAGGCAGTTTCAGGCCGGACCAGAGATCTCATTTCATTGGTTTTCCAGGTGAACACGTAGGAGCAGTAACAAAGACTGGAAAAGCAGCCACACAAAAGAGGAAGCTAGATTTTTCTGAGCCTCTACTCTTCTCTCCTGAGATGACTAACTACCCTTCAGTTAACCACAGGCCTGTTAAACAGGCAGAACAACATGAGTGTGAATGCAAAGTACTCACTTTGAAAGACAGTGGTAAACTTTTAGGCCACTGAGGAAGAGAAAAAGAACCTGTAGCCTACCTCTCTCATCGGTTTCCATGTTTGAGGTATGGGGGAGCCACAGCAATGAAGAACTGAAGATAAACTAACAGTAATTTTTCATTAAAAATGTGTTGATAATATCATATTCTTCATGTAAATCAGGAATTCCTATGATTTGTGGGTGCATACGTTCAGTAATTTTCTCGTACTGTCAGGTATTGTCTGACAGATTTCAAAGCAGAATGTTGTAAATAAAAACAAGCTACACTGAGTTTAAACATATAGAATTGTAGTAATTCTTAACCACTACTCATTTAATAGTGTTAGGTAGGATAGTTAGTAAACTAAGGCAGGGAGGAGGAGGGAGACATGTCTCACCTGTTGATTCACCGATCCTGAGACCGGTAGGATAAGATTGCCAGGCATTCTGAACATCACAAGCAAAGATAGCACAAGAGGAAGGGAGTCCTTGAGATTCTGTGCTGGGAGCTTCTGTAGCAATTCATTAACTAAGACAAAAGAGCCTTTACTAGATGTGAAAGAAAGCCTTTGTAGCTGCACATTATTGCCAAGGTTTAGAAGAGGGAGATGGAGGGGTGCCTAGAAGGTAGGCTAAGGTATATAACCCCTGAACCCCAAGAGTCAGTAGGCTCAGAAGAGCTGAGTGCCCACTTGTAGCCTTGGCTCAAGTGCATGGAGTAAACTTACTAACAAACTTAGTAACAGCTTTATTTCTCTACATGTGGCACATTCAGACCAGACAGGTACCTGCTTGCAGCTTTGTGTAAGTGTAACAGGGTGCAGCCAAGAGGGGGGCCCCAAAAAGGGAGTTGGAATGGGGCCCAGAACTCATGGTGTCCAGGAAATATTAGAGGGACATATAAGATGTCCTCACCCCCTCCCCCACAGGTATGAGTTGGGGGAAGGGACAAATGGAGCAGGGCCATTGAGTTGTTTTGCATAGCAATGGTTTTGCAGATAACCTCCCGAATGGTCATTTAACATATCTATAACCTTTAACTGGTTTCATAGATATGTTAAACAGCTGTGGCCATGCTCTGAGCCAGGGGGGATGGAAAGGACTTCCCCAAGGACGTGACTGAGGGAGGAACCCTAAGTTAAAGCGCCTGCGTGGGAGCTTGGAGAAGATTGGCTCCAGAAAATGAGGACACGCCTGCCCAGACTCATGATGGCATCCCAATAACCTTGGAAATATACGGGAATGCTGGCAGGTGTAACCGATTGTAGGAGGAGTCGGAAATAGGGCTGCAGAGGAAGTTTGGCGCAAGTATTTAAAAACAGAGACGCGGCAGCCATTAGGGAGATCCATGCGGTTTCACCAGAGAGTAGGACTCACAGCTCTATGAGAGAGAATCCGCATGCTTTCCCGAGAGTTAGGGCCCTCACAACCCTGTGAGGGAAAATCACCATATGGCTTTAGCAGAGAATTGCCATGTGGCTTTTCCAGAGTGGGGACTCCTTCCCCACAGCTTTGGTAGAAGAAGGACCACGCGGCTTTGGGGTGCTCCCTTCAGCTGCATGGCCTGGGAGCAAGAGAGACTGCCTGGAAGAAGGGTGAAAGAACTCTTGCCAGTAGGCCATGAGAAGGTGCCGCATGGCTTCAGATTAACGAGAGATCCTCCCTGGAAGACGACACAGCTGATGGTGTCAAGAGCCTGGATCCCGGACGTGTGCTTCTCTTCCTTGCAATTACGGTACCCTGACTTAGGGCAGAGGGAGATAGGAAGCACTGTGGGTGTCTGTGGGTATCCTAAAGGACTTTGATATTTTAATGGAGACGTTAGGTTGCTACTTTAACTCTGTATAGCATTTAATAAACATTTCCTTTCTTTTTCACAAATCTCTGGCTTTGAGAGACATCTTTCCATAAGGCGGCGGACAATGACGGACCTTTTCTGTTGCTCTGTAACAGTTTTTGGGGGCTCGTCCGGGATCTTAATTGCCCGTGGAAGACTGACACCTCAGGTTCGAGAAAGTGAGACTTCGGAAGTGTTTTGCCAGTCTCGAGAACCTTCTGTTGCTCTGTAACATAAGTGCATGTTTCATAAATAAATTTTCTATTTCATTTCCACTATACGGGTAGTTTCTCACTTGAATTCATCTCTCATGAGCAAGAACCGAGGAACAAGCTTGGTGGGGATGGGGCGGGGCAAGGCACTGGCTTGGGTCTCTCCCAGGTAACAATAAGAGTGGCAGAACATGCTGATAGTCACTAAATATTTTCCATTTCTTCCTTAAAGAGAACATCTCTTATTTTTTAAATTAGATTAATGGCCGAGCAAAAAAAAGAATACATTTCTCAGCCTCCCTTTTAAAAAGGGTGGCTATGTAACTAAGTTCTGGCCAATATAAGCAGAAGTGTTAGTTTGAGCTCTAGCAGTCACGCTGCATCGTGATATAACCTGAATGGCACCACACAGTGGAGCAACATAATAGAAGGAACCTGAGTTTCTGATTCTGTGATGTGTCATACTAACACTGGACAGACTATTTATGGACTTCCTGAAGAAAAGAGAGAAATTAACTTCTACCTTGTTTAAGCTATTATTATTATTATTTTTCTGTTACAAGCAACCAGACCCAACCCAAACTCTTATAATAGGTTAACTATAAGAAAGTCCTAGTCATACATAAAAAATGATAGTCATTAACCCATAAGATCCGAATGTATACATTTATAGATTTGTCCTGGGCCCAACAGACTCTTGTAGCCTTCAACAGGCCCTGAATTATACTTTAAGGGATAATAGCTGCCATTGGCCTTAGGCAATGACCTGGCTCATCATTTAGAAAGCTCCAACTTATATACCTGTTAGTGAGAAGAGATGAGGAGACCCTATCCTTAGAAGGCCAAGCAGAGACCATGATTGGAAGACAACAGAAGACACAGAGGCTGCTACTTGGTGTGCATCTACTTTAGTCTTCACACAAAGATCAGGGAGAGCCTTCACCGCTAACATGGGGGCCGGTACATTGACTATCCATATCCAGAGAGAAAAGCCAATTGGGAACTGTAATGGTGTAACAGCCAAGTGTATATCTACCTGAAACGTCATGTGTGCCATATATACATGTTTAAAACCCAACACGATGAAGTCATACTAAGTGACTGGTTCAGGTATGTATCTGTCTACACACACATAAGTTTTACAGCACAAAAAAAGACATGCTATATACACTATCATGCATTTCACTTTTTTCACTTAACAATGTATCTTGAACACCATTCCACATCAATATGTATGAAGTGGCTTCATTATTTTTAATGGTCCCATAGTGTTGCACTGAATAAAAAACATCTAAATTACTTCCAAATTTTTTGCTATTAAAATAATGCTATAGTAAATGCCCTTGTATTTATATTATTTTTCACATGCTTAAATATATATGCGGAAAAAATATTTGCTATTATAAGTGAAAATGATATATCAGTGTAGTTTTAATCTGTATCTTGTGTTGTTTCATTTCCTTTTCTGTGAAATACCTGCTTATTTATATACAGCCTACCTATACTAGGTTGTTGTCTTTTTCTTACTGATTTTTGGAGTTCTTCATAAATGTATATGCACAAGAAATTAAGTGTGCAATATCTTTAATAAAGATACTATGTACTATTTAACATAAAAATACTTTGATTTTCTTAACATACTTATTTATCAAGGACTATAAATGACAAGGCAAATATAAAAGCAACAGATTCTACTGAAATGCTTTACAGAGGAAAGAAAGGCCACACACATTAGTTCTGATCTATGACAAAAGCAGTACTATCCTTTTCTGATTTGTTAGGCATTCCAGGGGGTGTGGGAGAAACAGGATACTAGAAGATACATATGTATAAAAACATACACAAAAATGAACAGACTGTGATATTTAGGGGCTAAAAAGTTTATAAATTGCATTGTGCTATTACTGCACTATGATTTTTTTAATCATTGCCTGATACTCCAAAACTATTCATACACAAATATATACAGTTGCTCAGTCTCACTGCCACCAATTTCTCCCTTTTAATCCATCCTCCCAAACTGCTACATGTTACTTATTCCTACAAAGTCATGTACTGTTTAACAATACGAATATGTTCTGAGAAATGCATCATTAAGTGACTTCATCATTGTGAGAACATCAAGAGTGCACTTACTCAAACCTAGATGGTATTGCCTAGTACATACCTGGAGCACATGGCACACCACAGTTGTATAATACACGCATTTTGTTATTGACAGGAATGTTGTTATTCTGGCACATAGCTGTAATACAACTCTGACAGTGTCACCCTGTTCTTCAAAATCTTTCAAAAGCTAACCACTGCCTAACAACAACAAGTCTTTAGCTGGCACTCAGGAATTTCCATGTTGAAACCCTACTGTATTCCTCTATTTTAGCCCTATCTCCTATTGCTCCCTTCCACACACCATACACTCATGTACCAATTAAACAGGCCTAGTGATCTTCTCAACGTGTGCATCTCAATAACTTGATAACCGTTAAGGTAAAGATTCATTATTCCAAAGTAGGTTAATTGCCAAGATATTTTTATCTCCATTTGAGAGAAAATAAAATGGAGGCTTATATAGCTAGTTTCAGGACCTACTTTCAAATCTGAATCTGCTTAATTTATTCAATGTCCATCTTTTATAAGCACACACTCTTAAAGAAGTTTCACATGCATTTCAAAGATGTTTTACATATATTAATTTGTGTTAATGTTATGAGGTGTATATTACAGTAATATTTTGTAATACAAAAATGTGTATATTATAATACAAATTTTTAAATATAGAAATTGATGCTCAGAGAGGTTCAGTAACCTGGTTAACAGCACACAGCTAGTAAATGGGGAGCCTGAATTAAAATATTAGAATTTGCCCTGGCTGGTGTAGCTCAGTGGATTGAGCGCAGGCCTGTGAACCAAGGGATTGCAGTTCGATTCCCAGTCAGGGCACATGCCTGGGTTGCGGGCCAGTTCCCGGCAGAGGACACACGAGAGGCAACCATATATTGGTGTTTCTCTCCCTCTCTCCCTCTCTCCTTCCCTTCCCCTCTAAAGATAAATAAATAAATAAATAAAATGTTAAAAAAAAATTAGAATTCTAATTAGTATTCTTTCTACCATTCCTCTAATTTTTAAGTAAAAATGTTTAAGATTAGATATAAAACAGATTTCTTGAATTACAAGTACAATACCTGGAGATCTAATTTAGCTCTTTATCCTTTTTAAATAGGTAATATGAATAACAAATAATTTCTAGGGCCAGGGTGAGCCCTTAGGCAGAAATGATACAAATATGGATAAAGTCCATTAATGGAAATCAGCCTTGCATTTGATATTTTAATAAATATTACCTATACTGCTTTTCAAATATAGATAAAAATAGTCCACAAAAAGATGGTGAAAAGAAATAAAAATAAGAACATTTTACATAGTAGCATAGATTAAAACTAATTTACTAAAATTTTAACTAGTTTAAAAAATAATTTTAATATGGACACTAAGATTTTTACAATTTTAATCAGCTAAATCTGAAAACTTGGTTGGTGAATCAGAGGCAAATTCTAAACACAGTACTAATGCTGTATGGTTTGGTGCTCACATCTAATTATCAGACAGCCATCTAATACAGTGACATTGGCATCAGACACCAACTACTTACTTAGATAAATGTTTGTAGATTTTTTAAAAAAAAAATCACATTTCAAACTAAATATATTTAATAGTGGTTATTTTCAGATTTGGGATTACGTGGTAACTCATTTTCTACTTTAAATGCAGCTCTGTTATTATTTTACAATGAATATTTTATTTGCATAATGAAAATACACTTTAAAAATTATATCAGCACCTGGGTCTTATTTCACAGATATGTAGGATGCTGTTCTAGCTGTCATGTAACATTACTCTAAAAACACTGTCTACCTTTAAGGAATTTAAATTGAAAAGAAAACAAAAGACAAGATGAACAGACTGGGCATATTTTCCACAGCACAAGTAAGTTCGTTTGCCTAGTTTTTCTGGATGACAGAGTGTTGGAAACTTACCAAATACAGTGGTGGCTTCAGATTGGTGTAGAACTTATTTTTCTTAAAAAACACTGATCAGTGATTGTATTTATATTTAACATGAAGAAGAAATAATACTACTTCACAACTTTAAGATGAGCTCATGTTTTTAATTTTTTAAAAAGACAGTATTTATTTTTAGAGAGGGGAGGGAGGGATAAAGAGAGGGAGAGATACATCAATGTGCGATTGCCTCTTATGTGCCCCCCACTGGGGCCTGGCCTGCCACTCTGGAGTGTGCCCTGGCTGGCAATTGATCTGGTGACCTGTTGGTTTGTAAGCTGGCACTCAATCCACTGAGCCACACCAGTCAGGGCTCATTTTTTTTGCAAAGTAATAAAACTTGATTACAGGCACTTTTAAAGCAAAGTATTCACTGTAGTGCTGTAAATGCTCATAGATGTTCTCAAAATTCCAATCTGGGTCTGTTCTCAGAGCCAGTTCATAAATTACATGAGAAAAATCAATTGTTATTTTACAAAAATTTCTCAAATTTGTCCAAAACTGCTTAACAGCACCATAGCCACAGTGCTCAGTGCATTTATGGGCAGCATCCCATTTAATCCTTACCATACCATATAAAAGTAGGTATCATCATCATCATCATCATCATCTTTTCTCTACCCCCTCCCCCAGATCAGAAATAGGCTCCTTCCTTATTTGGGGCCATAGTGTTACTAACTGGGAAATCAGAAACTGAGTACTGGTTTCCTTAATTTGTGTGTAATGTTTGGAAACAGCACTGGTCTGAAGTCAAGATCTAAGGAGATGTAACAGGATTACTGTTATCAAAGCCCAGTCTCCCAATTCGATGCTGGAAAAGGAATAATCCTTCAACCCTGACACTGGAATTTTTATTGTTGCCGATTCTTAGTTACTACAAATGTCTAATCATTCTCTAGGGTACTTTTTGTTGTGAGGAGAATTCAGGGGTAGCAAAAATGAGAGTTGTAAAGGCTTGAAGGAGGAAAAAGAACCTTCTTTTTAAGAAACAACCAGGGACTCATAATGTAGCCAGAAGTAACTTTTCTGCAACCTTAATTATGGAAGCAAACTACTGTTCACTTGTCTAAAAATAAAATATTAAGTTTCACTCAACAAATATTTAATCCGTGAGGTAATGCTGGGAACTACAACCCCCTCCAGGTCTTGGCTTTTGCCGATTTTCCCAGTCTCATGCCTCACAATCCAACTCTCTGTCTTGCATTTTTTGGTCTTTGTCTTAATATTTTGGTTTGTATTTCTCACTTTAATCTTCTCTCCTTTGCTAAATTTAGACTTTTTCCCTCTGTTATTTGCCTAAGTATTAGTCATCCTATATTCAGGTCAGAGGTACCTCAAGACATCTCCCTGACCTCTAAAGTAGTACCTCTACTACTTTACTTCTAAACCATGTTATGTTATATAGATCTGTTTATATTTTATCTTCCCCACTAGACTGTGAGCATCTCAAGGACAGGAAACCTCTATACACCATTTGGAAGATGATAAACATTTATCACTTTCAACTGAATGAACATCTCTAATAGTGAAGGGAAAGGGAGGAGGATCATAAAACTTTTCAACCCATTGTCCAACATCAAACTTTGTTGCAATATACTTAAAACACAAGAACTTAAAAATACCTGACTCAAGCTGGAGCTCTGCTTTGGACAGTATTGCAAATTCCTCATGAAAAAGGCAGAAAGAACTATGAGCACTCTTGCCAAGAAGTGCTCTCAAATAAAATCAGTTTGAAGCAGTTTTCATTAAGATGGATTGAAGGTGGCATTGTGAGAAACACTTTATCAAATGTAGTGTTTTACTTAGTGATTAACTATATACAAGTTGATGAAGCTCCTCAAATCCTTTGTAATCCCACCACTCCAATAAACATTTAATGAGTATATAAGTTCAAAAAGCCTAGCAGAGGATTTAAACCTTCAATCTTGTTTTTATTTACTCTTGGAACTCAATTTCTCACTTCAAGTGAAGAATGCTGGTGCCTGAAGCTCATCTGTTGCCCTGGTAAAATTAATGTGCCTCCCACAGTTTAAAGTAAACATGTGATATTTAAGATGAAAGAAATTTAGTAAGAATGCCACATATTGGTCACACTTGCCGTAAAATATCTGAATATCAGCAAACTGTTTTCTTAAAAATGATTCATTCAGAAGTTTTAAAAAATAATGTTGAAAAGGATTTGTTTTTAACTCTCAAATGTGATATATGAAAAAGGAGACACAAGGCTTGATAAATGAATTATGCAGTACAGCAGTTAGCATAGAAAACTAGCATGGTGGTATAGTATAAACCAATACTTAACCTGTGTTGGACACCTGAGTTCATATTTAGTTTCTACTACTAACTATTTATGTGTCTTTGGGCCAGTCATTTAGCTTTTCTGAGCTCCCTCATCCCAACAATATTAATGTTGATATTCTACATGTATCATTTGGTTGATGACCATAATAAATGTACCTGCTTAGATTTAATTTTGAATAATTCATCTATCATGTGAATTAATTTTACTTAAATTTAGAGTAAGAGTAAAAAATGCATAAACTCTTGATCTTTAACTTGGAAAAGAGAACTGAGAAAAGAAAAACTCTGTGGGCAAGGGGAGAAAGATAAAGACAGTTAGGAGTCTAAAGAGGCCAATGGATTTTGGTAGGAATCTCATACAAACCAAAACATTTAACTGTATGAACCAATGATTTTCATCTATTAAAACACCAGGCACTAACTTAGTAAAAGTTCTTTTGTCTATTATATACCATGTATTTAAATAAGTATCTTTATTTAATGTTAGAATGTTTAAGGGAGTCATAGCGCATTTTGCAGTAGGTTTTAAAATGGAATTTAAAAGAGGTCTATGCTGATTTTGGGAGCTACAGTGTAAGTTACTTTAACTGCTTAACAATCTTGCTGGAAAGCAAAGACAGATATATCTCAAATACATTCTTATCAAACATTGAATTGAAAAATAAGTTATTTTAAAGCTGTAATTAGATACTCTTTCAAACTGTTTATGTCCAATAAGTGATTCCTTAAATATAATAACATGGCCATATAATGAGAGGCTCTATAACCATTAAAAATTCTGTTATAATATTCAGCTGTTTACAAAGCATTCTTGCAAAAACAACAGTTCAACCTGAATCGAACAAAGCTTTTAAAACTAATATTCATTTCTCAGAAAATATATATAGAGAGGAACAATTTAAATAATATCACGAGGAAACAATCACACAAATCTAGAATTTGGAACAATCTAGCTTAATTTCTTCACAAAGCAAATGCAATTTAAAAAAGCAGGGGAGGTGGTGCTTGCTTAAAAGAGATTTAAGAAATCTAACAGCCAAATATAATTCACGATTCTTGAGTGGATTGTGGTTCTGAAAGAAACAGCTTAAAAAGATATTAGATGATATTAGAGAATTGCTATTAATTTTGTTACACGTGATAATTGTACTGTGATGACATACAAGAATATCACTGTTTTTGTAAAATGCATGCAGACATTTTTAGGGGTAAAATATGATGTCAATAATATACTTTGAAATGCTTTAGTAAAAAATAATGAATATACAAAAGGGTATCTTGAATGCTTTTGTACAGTTTTAAGTTTTACTAATTTCAAACATTTAACTACTACAAACTTAAAAAAATCATTTGAAACTTTATATTTCTTTTACATTTGTTTTTGTGAATTTTCAATAACAAAATTTAAATTTATTTTGTTTCAGTTAATGTTTGCCATTTTCAATCAGAGAAGAAATAAAACAAAAAATTATCATAAAAATTATTTATCAAATTCCCATATTTAAATAAGCACAAAAATATTAATAATTAAATTTCAAATACCGTTCTTTTATAAGTGAGTAGAAGTTAAACTTTTGAGGCTATTAAAGCTTAAAATGCCTTTAAAACTTTGAATGCCCTGTATACAGAAGAAGCAAATATGGCAAAATTTTAGAAATTATTAAATCCAGGTAGAAAGAATTAGGGTGTTTACTATACTATTCTGCTTTACTTTTTCTGTATTAAAACCATTTTAATAAAAAGTTAAAATATAATTAAGAAAATAATCGCACAACATTAAAAGGTGAAAATGAGCTGTTTTATCAACATTATAATGTGACTCAATTTAACATTAAATATGCACAAATACAGTTATCAAAAACATAATAAAATTATGGAAAAAACATACATCATCAAGTTAACCATTAATCTGTGGTTAATGGCTAGACAGTATTTTCCATAAACCTATATTTATGGGAACTATAAACATGTATTTCTTCAAAAATAATGTCTATTTTATATAGATTTAAGAGTTAAAAATAGATGCTTAAAATAGTCTTTATAAGAGTTATTCCACTATTGTTGGGGTAAAGAACAGTTAATGTTTCTATTTCTTTCTTTTCTCTTTTTTAATCCTCACCCAAGGATATGTTTTATTGATTTTAGAGAGAGAGGAAGGGAGAAGGAGAGGGAGAAGGAGATGAGGAGAGAGGGAGACAGGGGGAGAGAGAGAGAGACATGGAGACATCGATGTGAGAGAGAAACATCAATTGGTTGCCTCCCTTATGTGTCCCTACCCAGGGATCCAACCCACAACCTAAGCATGTGCCCTGATGAGGTATCAAACTGGCAACCTCTTGGTGTATGGGGACAGTGCTCCAACCAACTGAGCCACCTGGCCAGGGCAATGCTTATTATTTCTTAATCTACTTCATTAAGCTGTCAGTAATAGCTCTAAGTTTGCCTTGGAATTGAATTTTATAAACTTGTTTATAATAAATTTTTCTTTAGGTCAGAGTTTAACATATACTAAAAACTAGAAATTTCAGAGGCATTCTTGTACTCTATTCTCAAAATTCTGTGCTCTCTTTAATGCTAACAACTTTCCTTCTACTCCATCTACACACTATTCCTTCCTTTCTCTTTTTTCCTTCATTCATTAAGCATAGAGAGTATTTGCTATGTATAAGGATGTAAGGTACACAGTCACACTGCTAAAAAGAAAATCAAATCTTGAGAAAATATTTAGAGAGAATGAATAATCATAAGCAGTATATTAAGTGTAATAAGAGCAGAGGGTATCATTGAAAAATACTAAAGGAACAGGTGCAGTCAATATAATAGGGAGTATCAGAAAAGTCAGGAAAAGTTAAATCTCAGAGGAAGTGTAGAGTCAACCAGGTAAAGAGCCGGATGAAAAGCATTCCTGACAGTGGGGAAACATGAAAAAAGAGCAAGATGGAAAAACACAAATGGTACATTATTGCCAGATTTATTAGGTTTAAGGCAGGGAATGGGAAAAGCTGAAGCTGTACAAACAGGCAGGAGTCAGACACTGAGGTCTTGACTGCTGTGTGAACAGAGTGATCGCACTGAACCTTCTTGCTCAAAATGTGCCTTCTGAATTCTTGTTATAAACTTCAATCTACTTTATTTCAATATCACAAAGCCCATTTTGAGTTTAAGGAAGAATCTTTTTGTTTTCTAAAGTGACTTTTGGGGGGAAAATATTGCAATTATTAGATATATACTACTAGATGGAATAATCATTTTGGGAAAAGACCAACAGACAAATCCTTTAGCATGAACCTGTCAATCACATAACTGGAAAAAAAAAAAAAAAAGAACTAGCCTGGTCCCTTCTAAGCATGTTCACTCTTTTTTAGTTCCCTACAAAAAAACCCTGTTTGATGGCCTTCTGCCAATAGCCAGTAGTACCCTATCAAACTACTGCCCCTCTGAAGTGGTTATCATGGTGATGATTAAGTTGGCAGATGAACTGGAAACAAAATCAAATCTTCAATTGGCGAAAAAGGGAAAACATTAAGTACTGCCTTAAGTCTGGTGGTAGAACTATGGGATGCACTTTTTAATCAGAAAAGGTAAGATTGCACTTACATCTCGAGCTTTCACATAGAAGGCCTCTTGAAAAGCAGCTTCTAATGAGCCAATAAAAAATACAGGATGGCAGTCTCCGTATCTATAGGAAGAAAAAGTGTGTCTATTAATTAAAATATATTTCAAATTCACTTCATAGAAACAAAAGTCTAACCAATGACTTAATAAATTTGGGCTATTGTCACCTATGTACAGATCAAACATTAAAACATTTCTTTAAAGGCTTAGAAATGAGCTTCCTTAGTTTCTACTATTCTTGGTCTATACTGATACAATGGAACACTGGAATTTTATGTACATGTGGCAAATGTATTTAACAAGTGCCACAAAACCACGCCATTTGTAAGTGGTAATTCCTCTTTACCCACTTTCATAAGATTTCCCTAGCTCCTGTGGCTTTAACTTTGCATTTTAGATCATTTATTCTGGAAGTCCAACAGTAAGGGGCTAAAAATGGTATCCTGCAAAGTTTCCAAATTATAGTACTACATTTAGAAAATGGAACTAAAAAGAAACGTCATTTACATGAAAATTTGGGGTTCAATATTTAAATCCTCTTTACGCCAACACCTTAGGAGACTCTCAAATTCATATAAAACATGCTGTATTAGACTACTAAAAGAAATGCTGAATGATTCCAAACCAAAAATTAAAAGAAAAATTCACTTACATTTTAAATTACCTTTTAAAGTAATATTATTTTAAAGCATATTTTATTTATCCTAGGCTATACTAAAAAGTAGTACTTTATAACCTGCACTTTGGGAATACAATCAACATAATAAATTAATGATCCTTTTATTATGCTTCAATAAAGAAAGATACAGAGATAAGATGAATATATCTCTGAAGTGACATAAATGGTTAACTAGTTATCTGACATTGAATACTGCATGTTTCACTATTGGGACTATAGAAATAGATAAATGCATCCTTTAAATACTTTAAGAAAAAATTTAAAACAATTTATGACTAAAATTGCTCCAGAAAAATCACAGTGACATTAAAATAACATCAATTTTATATAGTTAATGTCCTAACCCTACCTTGAAGAAAACTCTGCTGTAAATTGTAATAAGGCATCTCCTTCATTTTCTGCGTTTTCTGGCACTAAAAAACAAACAAAAGAAAAAAACAAAAACAAAAAAACAAAACAAATAGACACAAAAAACAAACCACATAACATCTACTCCCACATATAAGAAATATATTTAATCAATAAAGAGTAAATAAAATTAAATTTTAGCTTCTGTGATATATATAAGGAGACATTTTAACTTGATATACATTAGAAGATTTCATCAAATCTTAAAAAAGTAAGTTAAAAAAATTCCAAGGCCATAAATGTTGGAAAAACAACTGACACAATTTTGCCAATAAGCATTTAAAATGTGCCAAGCATCAATCAGGATTTCAGTGTTTTCCTGAAATGACATCTTGTAATTAAATTATATAGAAAGAATCTCAATTTATTTTAAAAACCTATTAATTAGGAAAATAGTCAATTTAATGCAAACATCTATTTCTGCCCCCAGGAGTTCCCTAATTCAGCGTAGATGAACCATTTGAGGATTTATTTTAATGGTGATTTTGCATATAGCAACCACTTAATGATTTTACAGTATGCATCTTATAAGGTGGAAGTGAGGGAGACAGTATACACAGTTGTTTTTTTTTTTCCCCCTTCTAAAGATGGGTACCAGTGAATGGAAAAGTAGCAATATTATTACTCCTAAAATTGATATGTCCAATAAGATGTGGGGAAACAACGATAGTCATAGAAATTCTAGCTATTTATCAGCCTCTAGAGGTTTAAGGTAAAGAAACATATTCATAGCTAACTACACAAGTGAAACAAGTTAGGTTCCCTTGCATTTTTAATGAACTTCACTAAAGCATAGGGAATCACTGGGCTTAATAAAATCAAAACTCAAGAAGCAAAAGGCTCTAGTTCTAATGAATAATGCCTACTTGCTGTATTTTTTTTTCTTCAAACCTGGAAGTCTATAAGAAGCTTTCAAGTTTACTGTTCTTCATAAGTTTCTACAATAGGAGGGAGAATTATAATGCTGGACCCAAAGAGCTATTAATACTCACTCATTGGAGATTTTCTCAGGGCAGATGATGCCATGCCGAATACTTCTCCATCATCCACCCCAAATTCGGGAGCATCTTCAAAGTCATCTCCATCACTATCACTAACCATATGAACATCGGTGCTTTGCTATTTAGAGAAAGTCTTGATTAATTTCATATTGACTTTAGGAAATCATATTTCAAAATGTAAGTTATATAATCACATTTAGTATTATAAAAGTTTTATTAAATAAGAAGCCATTTGCTAGAGCAAAGCTTAACATTTTTCAGTTTAAGGCTTACATATATTTCTAAACTTGCTGTGATATCCCTAGACTAAAGGTTGGACACTGAGGGGAAAATAAAGGATGCTTATAAATATAATGAAGACAAGGAGTTTTGTCTGTTTCATCCCTAGCCTCTGGTAGCACAATTAAATGCTCAATAACTATCTGCTAAATAAATGAGGCAATAGGTGCAACTGGAGACAGCAGAGACAAAGTAAGCCATATGAGACTTTTAGAAAGCTCACACTAATCCTTATTTGTCAGGTAAGGCAGGAGTAGCATTTTTCAACTTGGTACTTCCTTACTACAATGGTTCTCAAATTTTTCAGTAATGAAATATGGCACACTATCCTCAGTGTTATTGGAAGATAATATAAAATACACTATATATGAAAGTTCTTTGCAAACTACAGGCTATTAAATGTAATAATGATACCTTAAATAAACATCTATTGAGAATTTACTGTATGGGGGGCACTGATAAACATGCTTGGCTTATTTTGTTTTCAGCAACATTAGTTGAGCAGCTTCAAAATATAAACTAGGCTGCTGATCTCTAGGTTAGGATAGGATTTCCTATCCTAGGGCTAAAAATACTGAGCCCTGGCCACATGACTCAGATAGTTGAAACATCGTTCTGTGAACTGAAAGACTGCTGGTTAGATTTGGTCAGGACACGTTCCTAAGCTGTGGTGCTTATGGGAGGTAACTGCTCAATGTCTCTCTCTTCCCCCACCCCTTCTCTCTCTAAAATAAATCAATCAATTAATAAAACCAAAACACCATACTGAGAATTAAAATACTTGAACTGAATTGTGAATACTGACAAATACCTTGGATAAGAACCATGTCCCAGCAAGGTATCTGGCTAAATGCCTATCTGTACTATGCTCAATAAATAAAATCTATGGAGTTACTTGATAAATACAATTCCTATCTTTTAAAATATAGGACACTATATACTCAAGTTATAAAAATGGGGAAACTATTTCATCCTCCAGTTGATGCAGAAGAGCCTAACTCAGAGATAAATATTTGCCAAAAAAAAAGCATTAAAAGAAACTTAGAAACAAAGACCCATAAAACTTAGAGGGGATGTTAGAGTTCAGCCAGTCACATAATCAGATTTTAAAGCCAGAAAGGATTTTAAAAATTTCTCATGAATGATTTTCAAACTTCTTTTCACAGGGTTACCTACTTCCCCCACGCCAAGCAAAACATTACAGAAAATTAAAGTGCATACAATATATGAAAAGTAAGGCCACTCTACTTCCGGCCAAGATGAAGGCGTAGGTGGACACACTATGCCTCCTCTCCCAACCAAAAATAAGGACAACAAAGATTTAGAAACAAGAAAACAACCAGAACTCATAGAAAATTGAACTGTATGGAAGTCCAACAACTATTCATCCAGACCATTAAGAGGGGTGGAGTCGCGGCAGGAAAATGTGGAGGTGCGGACCAGGCACGCAGGCAGCAGCGGCTGGCAGCCCCCAGGGGCACAGGCAGTGGCTAGCAGAACCTGGGCATGGGGTGGCAACTGTGCAGACCCAGTGAGGCCATGCAAGGTGGTTGGCTGACCAGGTGGTCCCACATTCACGTGCAGATAATCCAGGTGAAGGGGAAGCAGCGGAAGGGACTGGAATCCAAGAGAGAGCAGAGCAAACACCATTGTTCCCTCTCGGACCTCCCCCACCACATACAGCGTCACTACCCAGCGACTGGGCTGCCCCATCCTGGGGAACACCTAAGGCTCCACCCCTCACTACGTAACAGCCGCAACCAGACAAAAAAACCCCCCAGAAAACCCAAAATGGCTCAAACTGGAGAACAAATCAAAGCCCCAGAGCCAATTTATCTAAGCGACCAAGAGATTGCCAACCTATCAGATGCACAATTCAAAGCCCTGGTGATCAGGATGCTCACAGAATTGGTTGATTTTGCTCACAAATTAGATGAAAAATGAAGGCTACAATAAGTGAAATGAAGGAAAACGCACAGGAAACCAATAGAGATGGGAGGAAAACTGGGACTCAAATCAATGGAGTGGACCAGAAGGAAGAAAGAAACAACCAAACAAAAAACAAGGAAGAAACAAGAATTCAAAAAAATGAGGAGAGGCTTAGGAACCTCCAAGACATCTTTAAACGTCCCAACATCCAAATTATCGGGGTACCAGAAGGGGAAGAGGAAGAGCAACAAGTGGAAAACTGATTTGAACAAATAATAAAGGAGAACTTCCCCAATCTGGCAAAGGAAATAGACTTCCAGGAAGTCCAGGAAGCTCAGAGAGTCCCAAAGAAGTTGGACCCAAGGAGGAACACACCAAGGCACATTATAATTACATTACCCAAGATTCAAATGAAGGAGAGAATTCTAGAAGCAGCAAGGGATAAAGGCAGAGTCACCTACAAAGGAGTTCCCATCAGACTGTCAGCGGATTTCTCAAAAGAGACCTTATAGGCAAGAAGGGGCTATTCCAAGTCATGAAAGTCAAGGACCTACATCCAAGATTGCTCTATCCAGCAAAGCTGTCATTTAGAATGGAAGGGAAGATAAAGTGCTTCTAAAATAAGGTCAAGTTGAAGGAGTTCATCATCACCAAGCCCTTATTATATGAAACGCTAAAGGGTCTTATCTAAGAAAAAGAAGATAAAAAATATGAACAGTAAAATGACAGCAAACTCACAGGTATTAACAACCAGACCTAAAACAAAAGCCAACTAAGCAAACCACTACAACAGGAGCAGAAACACAGAAATGGAGATCACATGGAGGGTTAGCAACAGGGGAGTGGGAGGAGGAGGGAGGGGGACAAGGTACAGAGAACAAGTAGCATAGATGGTGGGTAGAAAATAGACAGGGGGAGGGCAAGAATAGTGTGGGAAATGTAGAAGCTAAAGAACTTATGACACATGGGCATGAACTAAAGGGGGGAATGTGGGTGGGAGAGGGGTGCAGGGTGGAGGGGAATAAAGGGGGGGAAATGGGACAACTGTAATAGCATAATCAATAAAATATATTTTAAAAAAGAAAAGTAAGGCCACTCTGATGCTGGGAGAGGACAATGGGGAGCCTAATGCTCTTGGGGCTTGGTCCTTTCTTCCTCAGATAGCTTTGACAGTTGGGACAAGTCAGATGGCTCTCAGGACACCATGAAACAATTTTAAAAACTAATGATCTAGTGAGTCTAATAGCTCCAAGTGAGGAAGCCAAGATTTTTACTCCGTTCAACTCAGTAGGCTTACCTTTCTTCCTTGAGAATTATCAAGCATCAATACCCAGAATTGTAACATTTTCCATCTTATTTTAAAGACAGTCCTCCCAATGGTTTGAGTAGAGAAGGTAATGAACATATTCTTATCGGATGAATAAAAATGAATGGTCCTTACCCAAGTAGTCTATCTGCTATTCTGACTGTATCATCATTTCTCACGGAAGCCTTGGTTCTACTTGTGATCCTATCCTACTTCAGTGTTTTGCTTTATAGAGTACCTCCTTCTGATTTTAGCAATTCAACAGCTTAAATATTTAAAAGATCCTTCTCATTTCAAGGCAGGGAGAGAGGCTCCTCCACAAAACAACACATTTACTAAGACCACAACTATGCTTGAATTGGCCTCTGTATTTCAGGCAGGCAAGTATCTGGAGCATGAAGTTCCCTAGAAATTTGAGGCTCAGACTTAAACAGTAAAGGCTCAAAACCTTAAAGCTACACTACACGTTCCTTTAGGATGCTTACCCAGGTTCACAGGCAAGTGGAAAGAAACAAAGGGCAAGTATGACATCCTTATTAGCAAAGCTATCATCTCAGCCTCCAATTAGTCTTGCCTAGTACTCAAGCACTCACCCCTCCCTTTAAGAGGCATCAGGTTAAGAAGCAGGGTTGGAGAACACAGATGAAAAGAAAGGGATTGTTCTACATATCATCTCTTTTCTCACCCACTTTGCTTTATTCCCCCATATCTATCCACCCTCTTTCTCTTAATTCAGTTGTCAATGAAATCACAGCCCCTTTCCATAATGATAGGACTTCACTTCATACTAGGATGGGGATTTAAATTTTGAGCCTATGTAACACATATTCATTTTGTCTTCATAAAGAATAGAGTTCCCAATCTCTTAAGAGCCCAGAAAGTGAAATCCTATGCCAACATCTTCAAAGGGGGGTATCTAAAAAGCCGATTTTGTTGAAAATAAGTATATTTCAAATATGAATTATTGAAGTATCTGCAAGAATGAGCTACTTAATTATGTATAAGGAACTCCCAATCTCTTCAGATTTTCTTATCAGCCATCTAACAGGTTAGGAAAAGCTTTTCCTAAAAAATGAGATAAACAATCTGGTTTTTTTTTATTAATATTTGCTGATGAGAATAATCATCTCTTGGTTCAGTCATGGCTGCCCTAAAATTCTTAGAATACAGAAAAGCTATTTATTCAGAATTTTAAAAACAGACAAAAGAATTTATGATTCTATTTTAGCTGTTTATTACATTCATTTATTCCTTTTATCATTTAACAGATATTTATAACCCTCTACTAAGTGCCACACTGCCTGGACCTGTTGTGAAAGACATAAAGATAATTATAATACCTAGTGATAATCATTATGATAGAGATAAATATTTGCCAAATTTTGATATTTGCCATTATGACAGGTAAGTTCAGAGGAGGGCATTTAATGCACTGGAGGAATTAGGTCAAACTTCCTAGAGGAGATAATAACCAAACTGTTTGAGACAAAAATTTAGGACTCATACATACTTGGCACTAAGGCAAGCTATAATTGAGGCAGATATTCTTTTCACTAACTACATACTTACTATGTCAAAACCCAGGTTAAAAGTTAAGGATACAGAGAATGAAACATAGTTCCAACCTTCAAGAAATTCCCATTCTAAAGGAAGATATATTTAGTTGCAAATATGTCTTTTGCAGTGTGATCAGTGATACAACAAAAGCATAAGCAAAGGCTACAGGAAAATAAAGGAGAGAGTGATTAGTTACTCTAGGACCAGTGAAGAAGACTGTGTAAGGCTTCACATAAGTGTAATATTTAACCCATACCTTAAAAAATGATATTAATATTGTGAAGTCTGGGTAATGGAAATTGGGAAGGGAGTTAAATTCTAGGTAGAGAAAAAAGCCAAGTAAGAAACTGGATATTTTAAAACCGCAATAAAAAAATCCAGAAAAGCAAACTGAACCATTAACTCTATGCATGGAAGAGAAATGTGGACTGGCAAGAAGGGTAAAAAGTTTGATGGAATCCGATTGTGACAGTCCTAAAACTGCAAAGAAAGGTATTTGAACTTGACTCTGATAGCAATAGGAAAATCTCTACAGGCTTTTAGGCAGAGGACTGTTCAAGGGAATAACTGAAGGCTGTGTGTGTGCATGTGTGTGTTTGGGGGAGGTATGGTGGCATATGGCAGATTAGACCTGAGGACATGAGCAGGGAGACTTATTTCAAAGGTCCAAGTGAAAGGACTTGAGAACTTATATTTGAGCAGTACCAGTGGGACTTGAACAAAGGGGACAGACTTAAAATATACTTCAGCAAAACTGATGGGAACTGTTGAGCAATTAGATTAAAGGATCAAAAGAAAAAATGGAAGAGGTGAATATGACACCAAGATTTGGGTGACTGGGTAGGTAGAGAGGGGTTAGGTCTGGTGAGGAAGGATACTGACACCAGTTCTCAGAATAAATTTGAGGAAGCTGTAGGATATCCACGTGAAAACATCTAGTAGGCAGCTGGAAAGAAAATCTTCTGGGGAAAAAGGCCTAGAAAAGGTTTAGATTTGGAAGTTATCAGTATAAACAGCTGATATTATGGAAATGAGTAAGATCAATAAGTTAAAAAATAAAAGGAACAGAAGTGGTTAAGTTTACAGAGTATATACATATAATTATATATTATATACATAAATATGTAAATATATATAAATATATATAAATATTTCAACTGGTGAAGGAAGAGAAAGAGTAAGAAATGGAGAGAGAGCTGTCAAAAGATTAGAAAGTCAATTGTTAGAAGCAAAGTCTGAGAAAATTTCAATGGAGAAAAGAACTGTAAACAGGATCAGTAGAATGAGAATTAAGAAAGAGATAGCTATGGTATTATGACAAGAAAACCACCATAAAGACAGCTGAATTTATAACCAAAAGAACTGGCATTTAATACAATTCTCTGTATGACTTTGAGCAAGTGTCTTTGCATCCCCACTGTAGAATGTGACTAATATTGACCCACAAAGGTGGCTGTGAAAATGAAAGAGGTGGCACAGCATGGTATCTTACAAAAACTATTATCTGACCCTACTGGCTAAATTCAACTATAATCACATGGTAGAAAGAAGCTAACTTGTAGTGACTTAAGTGAATAAAAAATGAAGAAATAGAGTTATCCAGTATAGATCACTCTAAGAAGCCTGGCTGTAAAAAAAGAAAAAAAAAGAAAAAGAAAAAAAGAAAAAAAAAAAGAAAGATGAAGTTAAAGCATGAAGAGGAAAACTGGGTTTGAAGGAATTTTTTTTTAATAGAATAAGAAGATTTGAATATGTTTTTAGGATGAAGAAACCAATAGAGAGGAGGAGGAGGATACAAATGCAAGAGATCCTTACCCCTCTCATCTTGCTGGAGAGGTTAGTGGGGGAAGAATCAGGATAATCGGCACAACATAAACTTTAATACCTCTAAGGGCAAGAAACTTCTCAATTAACAAAGAAGGGTAACAAATTTGATGCTGATACAAAAATACCCTATTTGAACACACAAAAAAGGAAAAAGTCATAAAAATCTCAATGTATCATTTCAAAAGGTAGCAAGTTCCTCAGTGACTGGAGTGAACACTTTTGGCTTAGGCTGACAATGAAATTAACCTGAGTGAGGAGATGGGCTCTAGGGTAAAGACAGTTTTGTACAGAGTGAGCCTGAAGTGTTCATTCAGGCAGCGATGTTCAGGAGGAACTGGATTACTGTTTAGCTTGCCTGCCTATAGTTTAGGAACCAACAGTATGTGGCATTGCACCACAGGCAGACAAGCTAAGTACTTGTCTCATCAAGTTTTAAAAATTGAAATACAGATTTTTCGCAGTCATCTGCATTCAATTTCATTTTTTTGGATTAAGTACAAGCTCCTTTACGGAAAGACTCTGCTTTGTCCACAGCCTTATTCCCAGAATTTAGACCAGTAGCAGGCACAGAGTTAGGTATGCGATCAGAATGTATCGAATGAATACTAAATAAATGTTTTGTCAGTTAAGCCTAAACCTACACATCATTCTTATCTTGTCCCTCTCTCTTTTCTCCCACAGATGCTATCAGTTACCAGTCCTACTGAAAGGGGGAAATAATCACGTATCTCTCTCTCTGAAAATCAATTTTATCCTCAGGTGAGGATAAAAAAATTAAAAAATACATAGCAGAGGATGGCTGGAGAGGTCCTGTGGCAATTTTCATAAAGAGTATCCAAAATATATAGTCAGTTTATATAAATATTTACAACCATATTTTATATAGAATGTAAGTGGGAAATGGTTTTACTGAACTAGCCCAAGCTTTTAAATACTTGTATCATGCTCTAGCCTAAGAAATATTGGTATAAGTGAACTTTTCCTGTGCTATTTAGTTCTGATCTCTGTTGCATACACTTTTTAAGTCCTAGTGATGACTTATCCTAGCACATAATAAGAGCTTAATAAATACCTTTTAAACAGATAAACTATGATGTTCAGATTCGCTTGCCCATTCCCTTATAACAAAAGTCATTTGTAGCCATGGAAAAGGTACTGCCTTTTAATATCATTCAGACCCACAAAGACACACACAGGCACATCACATACATAAACATGTTCAATCTTATCTGGCACTTGTTTCTCTAGCTCCCTATGTACACTGCATTTGTTACAATATATCATTATTAGTTTACCAATCTACCACCTTCAACTTTGAGCACTGTGGTATTGGTACATTGTTATTCACCTAGCGTCAAGCACAATGCCTGGCTCATAGAAGATGTGCCAACTCAGTGAGTTAAAAGACCTTCAGGATCAATCCTAACAAGTGTACTCAACTATATAGTCAGCAGCAAAGAAAATCCCTTTGCTAATCTGACAGTTCTAAGTAAAAAATCATTTCTACCAATCCACCCGAATTTTGTCTGATGGAACATGAACAAGAAAGACCACATTAGCAATAACCTTGCATGGAAACTTTCTGCCTTAAAGAATTTACTGAGACATTATTCACACTACATTAACTTTATCTACTCAATACTGCGGCAAATAAAAAAGAATAGGAAGTAGGCAGGTGGGTGGAGGATAGGTTTCCTATTCATTGAAAAGCTGGGAAAGAGGCTCACCTCCTCAGACTGCTCCTGGGTCTGTGCAGGTGAGGATCTTCTTCCTACTGTCAGTCGATGGCAAGGATAAGAGAGTCCTGATTCAGCAAGACACATCTGCAAAAAGGAAACATCATTCGTAAACACAACACCATATTTCACACAAGAATTTTATTTTGGGGATCTTTTTCTTAAAGTATTATTTCTGAAGCTGCATTAGAAAGATCACTTTAGTAGCTCAGACATTACATTACCAGGAAGGCTATGAAAATTTGAAATGTTTCTATATACAGATGCTACAATAGTCAAGGCTATTTATTATTTACTCAACAATAGACAACAAGCCTAAAATAAAGCTATCATATACTTCTTCTTCCCCCCTAACATGTCTGTTACCTTTCTGATTAGTAGAATTACTATTATTCTCTATAAGTACTCTATTATAAAGTATTTTTTGGAGGGTACCTGAAAGAGTGTTTGCTGAAAGCATTTAAAAAATGTTTCCACCTATATGTCATTTATGCTTTAATCAGTATGAATACACAACTTCAGATCATTATTATAGCTTATGAATCTATAATATATGTAAAGCACCAAGCACAGTACATATCACACATTCAATTTACTGTTTTTATTATCATTGTGATCTAAAACACTACCCAAAGAATCTGCCTAGTTTAGCCCAAAGAAAGCAATATTTATTTACTTTTATTAAAGTTTATAGTGGGTCACAAATTAAATAACTATTTTGAAGTTTAAATTAAATTAAATTTGGGCAAATATAAGGAAATGTGAGTGCATGTTACTTTTGTCTACACAGAAGAATTGAAACAATATTAAATAGCCAATAGAGGTGTTTTTGTTGTTCATGACATTAAACATACGTGTATTTAATGTTAACAATTATATAAAGTAAAGTTTCTCATATTATTATTAGAAGTAAAATAGGGTATCCAATAGCACTCTGAAAATATCCACTGGTAACTTTGGGGGAGGTGTGAATTAAACTGTATCTGAGGAAACCCAAATATCTGTAAATTCATAGGGAGCAGCCAAAGACACAATAGCGGGTTGGTCAGAACATTTCCAACATGTATCATAACCAAGCTAATTATCTAAAGACAAATACTAAAACATCAAATAAATACCCTAGTATTTTCTATCATGTGCTGTCATAAAGATTATACCAACAAAGAGAGACATCAATATGACGGAGAAACATCAATTGGTGTCCTCCTAATGCCCTGACCAGGGATTGAATCCACAATCTAGGTATGTGTCTGGACTGGGACTTGAACCCACACACTTTTCATGTATGGAATGATGTTCTAACCAACTCAGCCACCTGGCCAGTGGAAGTGTTATTTTTCATTTAGTCTAATTAGAGGTTTTGTTTGTTTGTTTTTGCATCTACAGTGTTTTGGCATTGTATTTTTAAAATGCTAGAAGACCTGATTAACTTTTTTAAAAAAGCAAAAAAGGAATTGATTCTGTCATTTCTACTATCATATTCATCAACATAATTGTCATAATTAGCTCAATTTATTTCATTTCAGTACAAATAAAATCAAAACTAAGTTGGATAAGAGTAATTATCTTCACAATATTTTTCATTAAAAAAAGTCCTCCACCCCCATCATAAAATCCTCTGATAATGAAATAATAACGATTGCAAACTTCACTGACAATCAGAAGCAGTGCAGTACAATGGAAAGAGACCTGGGCCAAAAGGGAAAAAAGTCTTGGTTCAAATACTGCCTAGCCTCCTGATCTTGGGAAAGTCATTTCTGGATTCTAAGCCAGTTCCCTCATTTGTGAATTAGGGTGGTAATCCCTGCCCTAATTGCCTCAGTAGATTTTTGAAAAAGTTAAATGCAATTAAGTGAGTAAAAGCTGTCTTTGAAACTATACTAACATAGGCAGAAGAGCTGTTATCAGTCCTGTGATAATTTTTAGGACCTGGGGAAAAGAAATGGTGATTAACTTCCCACTGTGACTATCTTTGCAGACAGCTCAGTCACAGGAGGAGCTGGAGGAAAGTGCCTACTGAAAGTACATGGTTCTACAAATGGCTGGCTCTTCGTTGGGCTTGTCCCTACAATTATCGACATTAACCATAGCTACTAATCATTCCTGATGATAATCGCAGAGTGGTTAGCAGTTTCTCCCTGGTCTACAACTGACAAAGCAAACCTCTGCTTCACTATTTCTGATCCTAGTAATCACAACGCAACAGGGAAACTGAAAGGTTGGGAATTTCTGAGTGACTGACTATGACTATGAGTGTTGATTACATATAAAGCACAGTGGCAGTCCTAATGGATCATATATATCAGTTGGGGAGACAAGAGATGCACATAGGAACAGGTACAGAAAAAGGAATACAGGTGAATAAAGACGGGGTTATATCTTTTTGAGGCAGTCTCTGTAGGGCTGGGGAGCCCTTGAAAAGGGCAATAGTAACTCAGATGATTTTAAGACTTTAGGGCTAAAATAAAGGTTTACTGGGTCTCATCACCTAAACTTATATAAAAATATGAAGTCAGAAGGATGAGCTTTAAGACTGGCTAAATCATCCAGTTGACCAATACCTATGGGCTAAATCGCTCAACATTTCTGTTCTTTAATTTTCTTACTTAGAAAATGCTGTCCTTAATGTACAAAATATGGTAACACAATTTGTTCTATGTCCCTCAGAAAGCTGGTAGGAAGATCCAATGAGATCATATAAATGAAACTAATTGGTTATGTAATTGTAAAAATCGATACTATTATCTGGACAAAAAAAAGATTAGGGCTGCAGGTTTGTTTGACTTTATAGTTGAAGAGGGTTACCCTTTAAATTTTATATTTATATACTTTATATTATACATAATTGTAATCTTTCAATTGCAGGACTGCTTTAACTTAATATAAAGAAAGCCTATGACTAATTTTCAAAATCTAGTTTGAGGTTTTATTCAGCTTTTTTTGCCATGCTGGATGGTAATTCTCTGACTTTCTGTCATCACACACGTAGAGGTTCAAAATAGGTTCACAAGTTAAAAATAAAGTTAAGGCAAGATTCTTTTATTTTATTATTTAATCCTATACCCTTAAATGCTGCACATCTGTGGGTATAATCTAGATGCTTAGGGATGGGGGAAAGTAGAACTTTCATGCCTAAAATTTCACTGACTGATCCTACACAGACAGATTCCTACACCATTCAACAATAAAACTAATTTTATTTCTATGTAACGAGTTCTGTTCGATAGCATAGGAGTTTGTTTTATGCTCATGCACACATACACACACACACAATTTTTAATTTTAGGTTTACAACAAAATATAGGAAAATACAGACATTTCTTCTATATCCTTTGCCCCCACATATGCACAGTCTCTTCCATTATCAACATTACTCACCAGAGAGTGCAATTTTTTAACCAAAGATGAACCCACACTGCCACATTATATTTACTCAGTCCATGGTTTACATTAGGATTTGCTATTGCTATTTTACATTTTATATGCTTGAAAAAGGTATAATGGCATTTATCTATCATCATGGTATCATACAGAGTATTTTCACTGCCTTTAAAATCCTCTGTGTTCTGCCTACTTGTCTCTATCTGCCACCCCCCTGATCTTTCCACTGTCTTCCACGGTTTTGCCTTTTTCAGAATGTCATATAGTTGGAATCAAACAGCAAATGGCACTTCTTGAGAGCTCATTCCCTTTTAGTGCTGAATAATATTCCATTTTCTGGATGTACCACAGTTTATTTATTCATTTACCCACTGAAGGACATCTTGGTTGCTTCCAGGTTATGACAATGATGAATAAAGCTTCTACAAACATCTGTATATAGTTTTTTTTTTTAATGGACATAAGTTTTCAACTTCTTTAACAAATTCCAAGGGGTATAATTGCTACAGCACATGGTAAGAGTACATTTAGTTTTGTAAGAAACTGCCAAACTGTCTTCCAAAGTTGTGCATCATTTTGCATTTTCATCAGCAATGAATGAGAGTTCCAGTTGCTCCAAATCTTCACCATCATTTGGTGGTGTCAGTATTTTAAATTTTAGCCATTCTAATAAACATGTAGTGGTATCTCCTTGTTTTAACTTGCATTTTCCTGATAACATCTTTTAATATCATTAACTTGCCATCTGTACGTCTTCTTTAGTGAAGTATCTGTTAAGGTCTTTTCAACTCATTTTTTAACAGGGTTATTTGTTTTCTTACTGCTGAGTTTTAAGAGTTCTTTATGTATTTTAGATAACAGTCCCTTATCGAATGTATCTTTTCTACACATTTTCTCCCAGTTTGTGGCTTGTTTTCTGATTCTCTTGAAAGCAAGAACTTTTAATGTCAGAATTTCCTGAGTAAAAAATTATTTCTGTTAGCCACTATTCTATTTTCTCTAATTAATAGTTTGTATCTCAAACCTCAGTTTCTTCCTCTATAAACACATTTCCTTTCCTAATAGGCTTTTAAGGTTGGCTTAAAGGAGAATACATTTGCCACGGTGTAGCTATTCCATGTTAGTAAATACTCTTAAAATCTGAAGTTTTTTGTTTTCTTCTTTTATAAAATTATACTTTATTGATTATGCTATTACAGTTGTTCCAATTTTTCTCCTTTTGCCTTCTTCCATCCAGCACCCTCTACTCCCTCAGGTAATCCCACACCATTGTTCATGTCCATGGGTACATGTGTAAGTTCTTTGGCTATTCCATTTCCTGTACTGTACTTTACATCCCCATGGCTATTCTGTAACTACCTATTGGTACTTCTTAATCTCCTCACCTCTTCACCCATCCCCCTACAGCTCCCTCCCATCTGGTAACAATTGAAATGCTTTCTGTATCCATGATTCTGTTTCTGTTCTCTTTGCTTACTTTGTTTTTTAGATTCAATTATTGATAGGTATGTTTTTATTGCTATTTTATTGTTCATAGTCTCGATGTTTTTCTTAAATAAGTCCCCTTAACATTTCATATAATAATGGTTTGGTGATGATGAACTCCTTTACTTTATTCTTGTCTGGGAAGCTCTATATCTGCCCTTCAATTCGAAATGATAGCTTTGCTGGGTATAGCAATCTTGCCTGTAGGTCCTTGCTTTTCATGACTTGGAGCATTTCTTGCCAGTCCCTTGTAGCCTGCAAAGTTTCTTTTGAGAAATCAGCTGATAGTGTTAAGGGAACTCCCCTGTAGGTAACTGCTTTTCTCTTGCTACTTTTAAAGATTCTCTCTTTATCTTTAACCTTTGGTATTTTAATTACGATGTTTCTTGGAGTGGGCCTATTTGCACCATCTTGTTTGGGACTCTCTGTGCTTCCTGGACTTGCCTGTCTATTTCCTTCACCAAATTAGGGAAATTTTCTTTCATTATTTTTTCAGACAGATTTCCAATTTCTTGCTCTCTCTTTTCCTTTCTGCACCCTTATGATGTGAATGTTAGAATGCTAGAAATTGTCCCAGAGACTGTTTATACTACTCCCCTTTTCTTGGATTCTTTTTTCTTAATGTTCTGATTGGTTGTTTTTTGCTTTGTTATGCTCCAAGTCATTGATCTGGGCTTTAACTGTTCTTCTGCTGCTTCCCTGTAAATTGTTCTTTATTTCAATTAGTATATCCTTCACAGCCATCTCAGACTGCTCTGAAGCTCAGGCAGTGTGGCCCCAGGCAAAACACAAGTGGGGGCTGACCTTGGCCTGTACCACCCGTGAAACCCCAGGGTCTGCACACCCAGTGGATCACTATAGACCACATTGGAGCACCACCACCCTGCCCCTGCACAGCTGATCTTCCATGGAGGGCAGACTTTGGTGGTCAGTGGTCACAGCCAATCCTTGCAACTGACTAGCCTGGGTAGAACCATCTCATTGACCTGGCAACAGCAACCAAGACTCAACTACAAGAGGAGAGTGCACTCAACCCACATGAAGGGCGCACCTTATGGAAGGTTGTGCCACTGGACCCTACAGGCCACCTACTACATTAGGCACAATACCAAGCTAGGGAGTCATAGCAGCTCAACCTAATATATACAAACAAACCCTGGAGGCTGCCAAAATGAGGAGACAAAGAAACACAGCCCAAATCCCAAGTCAAAGAACAGATCAAGAATCTAGAAAAAAAAAAGCTAAACTAAATGGAGATAAGCAATCTATCAGATGCACTATTTTCTTCTTACAGAAAGTATTTAGTATTTTCTTAGAAACATATTAACTACGCCAATGATTCTCAAAGTGTGGTCTATAGACACAGGATGCTTGAGGTCCTCTTAGGGGCACTGTGGTCCATAACTACAATGTCAAAATAAATAATTTTCATAATAATACTTAAATGTATGACTTTTTCATTGTGCTTTTTACACTAATGGTGAAAAAGCAATGATGGGCAAAACTGCTGGTACCTCACTGCAAATCAAGGTAGTGACATTAAACTATGCTGAAGTCTCCAATGCCATTTATGCACTTTAAAATGCCCATTTCACTTAAGAATATCCCTGTTGAATCAGTAAAAATTATTACTTTTAATGAAACTTCACTCTTACATACACTTCTTTTACTATTCTGCGTGACAAATGGAAACACACATAAAGCATACTCTAAGTAATAATTGTGTTGGGGAAAAAGCACTTACTTTTGAGTTTTGTGTGGAACGAGATACTTTTTTTCATGGAACACTAGTATTACTTAAATGACTGGCAGACAAATATGGTCACCTGGGTTTAGGTATCTGACAGGATTGCCCTCCAAAAAGAACAAAGCAAGTCTGTTACTTTAAGGAACAACTCTGATGGTATTAATTGCCAATAACAAAATTTGAGTTTTCAAGTAAAATTTAAAATTTTGGATAACTATCAGGCATCATGAGCTCAACAGATTCTGATGCTAAAAGATTTTCTAATGAAGTCAGTGGTGATATTAACAGATATGATTCTTCCATATCATATACTGAAATATGTTAACATTAGAAAATGTGCATAACTCAGTGGACTAATACTTTCCAAATCAATGGTGAATGCATAATGTTATAAAATTATGCAAGGATAAAAGATTTATTCCAAGTATGAAGCAAACCAATAGATTTTACTGTAACAAAGTACAAAAATATTATATTGGTATGGCTCTAGACACCACATTGAAACTGCTCTTTAGAAAACTGACAGCAACCAGAGGGGAGGCTGAGGGGGATGGAGGTGGAAAGAAGGGGAAGGGAGCAGTCAAGGAACATGTATGAATGACCCAGGGACATGGACAACAGGGTAAGGATTGACTGTGGGAACAGAAGTTGGGCTTGGCAGTGGAGAAGAAGGGGGGAAAACTGAGACAACTGTAATAGAACGATAAAATATTTAATAAAAAAATGAAGAAAACAATCACTTGTTGAGTTACGATTTAGTACTAAAGAATACCCACAAATACCCAAAATGTCTATTAAAATATTCCTCCCTTCCCAACTACAAATCTGTGTGAGGTCAGATTTTCTTCCTATATTTCAACCAAAATAACAGATTGGGTTGGTCAAAAAGTTTTGTTTTTTTTTGTTTTTTTTCTGTAAGATGGTTCTGGTAGTACTTAATTGTCTTTAACTTCATTCGAAATGATTTTGTTAGATTTTATTGTGACAGCTGTCCTATCAGCATGCATTTAAAAAATCTTAATCAAAATTGGTAAATTTTTGTGCAGTCATTTTAACACTTAAGATGGAAGAAAATACATAACATTTTTGGCATACTATGCTTTATTACTTCAAGAAAGATAAAAACATAACTGAAATGCAAAAAAAAAATTGTGCAATGTATGGAGAAGGTGCTGTGACTCATCACATATGTCAAAAGTGGTTTGCAAAGTTTTGCTGGACATTTCTTGCTGGATGATGTTCTATGGTTGGGTAGACTATTTGGAGTTGATAGCAATCAAATTGAGATGTTAACTGAAAATAATCAATGTTATATCATGCAGGAAATAGCTGACATACTCAAAATATCCAAATCAATAAAGTCACTGATGAAAAGGAAAATGTATCTTTAATTTTACAGAAAAAAAACTAAACAGAATTTTTGACCAAATCAATATTGCAACAGGTTGAATGAAGAAGATATCAGAATCTGCCCTGGCTGGTGTGGCTCAGTGGATTGAGTGCTGGTCTGGGAACCAAAGGGTCGTTGGTTTCATCCCAGTCAGGGAACATGCCTAGGTTTTCGGCTAGGTCCCCAGCGTGGGGTGTGTGAATGGCAACCATACACTGATGTTTCTCTTCCTCTCTTCCTTCCTCCCTCTCCCTCTCTCTAAAAATAAATACATTAAAAAAAAAAAAAGAAGAAGATATCAGAATCTGGATGTCTTCTATGAACCCAGACATTAAGGAGATTTGTAAAAGTGTAAAATGTCATTCACTCACTAGTTTTATTTTTTTGGAAAATTACTATTCATAAAAAATGCTATTTATATTAACATATAATGGATTTATTGTTATCTTAAATAAACACTTTTTTCTCAATGATAATTTTGAATGACAAAATAGGTGCAATCCGTACAAACAAAAGTTCTTTGGAGATCTTTGATGATTTTTTTCCCTCAAACTCACAATTCAAATACAGTTGTGAATTGTTGAAGCTATACAATGTGTACAGATAAAACTAATTTTCATAAACTATGGCAATTATTTGAAACAACTGAGAAGCTCCAAAATACAATGTTTTATGAAGCTTTAGAATCTTCTCAATGTTTACCCTTATGTAATTAAAAGAGTGTATGTTTTCTTTATAAACAAATTAAAATGAAATATTAGGATAATGTACAAAAGACAACTCCTGTAAACCATCATAATTAATCATTAGCTATCTATGACAAGTCATAAGTACAGTATTAAGATTATCCCAATTCCAGCTCCTGGAATAACAGCTTTCCACAGGCATTAATCACTTAAGCCTATCAACTGAAGCTAACATCTTTAACTCTAGGGTTCTCCTATCAATTATGGAAATAGTTTTGACCTTGTGGACCCTGAGAAACTGTCTCTGGGACTAAGTCTCCAGTCCACATTTTGAGAACCACTAAAGTAGATCAATAGAGATTTATTTTATTTTATTTTATTTCATTTCATTTTATTTTTATCTTTATTTTTTTTAGAGAGAGGAGAAGGGAGGGAGAGAAACATTGATGTACGAGAGATATGTTGATTGATTGCCTCTCACATGCCCCCAACTGGGGACCTGGCCCAAGACCCAAACATGTGCCCTGACTAGGAATAGAACTGGCAGTCTTTTGGTTCGCAGTCCAGCACGCAGTTCACTAAGCCACACTAGCTAGGGCTATATAAAGATTTTTTTTTAATAATATTTTTAATTTAGTGTTTCAGCTTGGGTTCCACCAAAAACCTGAGACATGGGATTGCATTCAGGAAATTTATCTTGGTAAGTGATTTCTGCGATTAGGAGTTGGGGGACTGAAAGCAGGGAAAGCCATTCCAGTGGTATGTTATTGAGTCGATGACTGCTGTCACAATTGGGATGCAGTTTAATTGGGGACCCCAGAGACACCATGTAGAGCAGTGACTTTCAACCTTTTTCATCTCATGGCACACAGAAGCTAATTACTAAAATTCTTCAGCACACCAAAATATATATATTGCCAATCTGACTAAATTTAGGTGCAATTTTGATCGTTTTATACCAAACAGCTATTGTTGCTTTCGATGTTGTCATTTTTTTATTTGACAATCTAAGGGAAAAGAGGTAAGTGGCCCTGGCTAGATAATCTGGTACGGCATGTTTTAAAACTTCTTGCGGCACGCTGGTTGAAAATTGCTGATTTAGAGTATACCAGAGAATTGAGTGCCTGGGCCTTGGAAGTGTGAAATATTGATTCACTGGCTTCCATCTTCCAGTGGTCAAGGACTGCTCCACGGAAGGTTAATTCCTTGGTACTTCTGGGTTTACTGGTGTACCAGAATACCTGGGGCAGAAAGGAAGACATAAGGTAGAGTTGTGGTAAAGCTGTCAGGCTACACTGGGGAACAGCTGGTTGCCACAGCAACTGTTGTGCAAAAGGCAAGCCAAAACCTAAAACATGTCACATCATGTGGGAAAACCAAGTTACAGAATAATGCATACAATGAGATACCATTTGTGCAAACAACAAAAGCACCAAAATAAATATAGCACCAGTATATATATTTTTATGAGATAAAAAGAAAAGATAATCCCTAAAGGTGTTTAGAAGGCCCTTCTTAATATTTCTTAAAAATATGAGTTAGCTTTTTATATTCTAGCCAAATTTTAGCCCTTTTCCAAATACATACTTGCAGCCTGTCTTTCTTCCTTATTTGCTGATGACAAAGACTCAGTACTGGACTAGAATTTAGAAGACTGAGTTATGGGACCTTAGGCCAGTCATCCAGAGCCTTACATAATACAAGGACTGTTCAGGAGGTATCCAGCCATGTAATATGAAAAATAGAGACATGTATTGAAGAAGATACAAGAAACATTGTATGCAGGACAATGACATCTGAATCACCTTCAAAGTAGGCACCTTGCAACCCCACACAGTTCTCCCAATTGCCATCACTTGCCCTGTTGTATTTTCCTGAATCTCATCCATAGTCTGAAATCTCTTCCCTTTTGAAGGTGATTTTAGTTTTGGGAAAAGCCAGAATTCACACAGCACCAAATATCTGGGCTGTAGTGGAGCTGAGTCACCTCGGTGATTTGAGGTTTCACCAGAAAACTCTGCATGAGATGTGATGCATGAGCGGTCATATGGTCATGATGAAGCTGCCAAACACCACTTGCTCAGAGCAGCAGCATTCTGAATCACCCAAACAGTTTCGGTGGAGCAATGTTCAAGCTTAATGCAGAATCTGATGCAGACTCGTTGCTTTACTCACTCAGTCATTTCAAATGTAATAGCCACACAGTACACATGCTCACTCAATGGTCTCTACCGCCCCCACTGACTAGTACAGGAAAGTCATCATTGTTCACACATGCACATTCCAATCCTCTGTCCTTGGCTGCCAGGTTACATCGATGCACAAACTGTTCTCTTTATATTAACAATGGCTGGACTTTTTCGAGACAGACTTCGTCATATACTCTTTTGTAAAATATGAGAGCAGCCCATATGAATGAGCTCTCAGATCCCTTCCAACTCTAATGGACTGCGATCTTAATATGTCAGTAGGAAGATTCAGTTCATTCACCTGCAGGATCCTTGCACTACATGTGACACAGTAACACAACCCAACAATTCTCACACTACAGCTTTACTATTTGTATCTTTTAAAAATCAGCTTGGAAAATACAATTCCCTTGTGTTTTAAAAAGAACACTTATGTAAGAACTCTTTTTAAAAACCTATTTCAAGCTTGTGATCATTCTGAAAAGGCACCAGCACAATTCCATCCAGGTTTGGGAATGTTGCTGGGCACCAGCATTAAACACAATCATTGTAGTAGAAAGAAGATGGATAGGCAGACAGACACACCTACACTACACTACATTACACTACACTACACTACACTACACTACACTACACTACACTACACACACACACTAAGGTGTTGCTCTACTGAGGCATAATTGATCTACAACAAACTATACTTTGAATAAACTATATTTTGAGAGTATAATTTTATAAGTTTTGAACTAATTATATAAATATCCACGAAACCACTAGGTAGTTTAAAAATATTTTAATAATTCCTATTATTGAGAGTTTAATATTTACTGGTATTATGCAAAGTGTTTTATATACATTACGCTACTTAATGCTCACAATAACTCTGCCGATAGGTTTTATTATTATTAACCCCCATTTTAAAGATGAGAGTACTCAGCCTTACACAGATTAAGAAGCTTGCCTAACCTTGACCGGTGTTGCTCAGTTTTTTGGTCATCATCCTGCAAAGCAAAAGGTCACCGGTTTGATTCCCAGTCAGGACACGTGCCCGGGTTGCAGTTTTGGTTCCTGGTCAGGACACATACAAGAGGCATTTGACTGGTGTTTCTCTCCCTCTCTTTCTTCCTCCCTTCCCCTCACTGTAAAAAAAATAAATAAAATCTTAAAAAAAAAAAAAAAAAGAAGCAGCTTGCCTAAGGTCACACAGATACTGAGTAGTTACCCAAAATTCAAACTTTGGCAGTTTTAGTTTAGAGTCATTTAAAAAGCATTCAATCAAACAGCTATTAAGGTTCTACTATATGTTGTCTAATGGTCTGATAAACAGTAATTATTTTCTTTAATTAAAACAGCTACTCAATTTGTTAGGAACTATGTATTAATTGCCACCATACATGACAATCCTGCCAATTTAAGATAATCATGATTGCATCGATCATAAAACAGTCTTAGAGAGGTAGATTAATATGTCTAAGATCAATCAGCTATTAAGTGGTGAACCAGATTAGACTCCAAAGGCCATGCAGTGTTCGACTACATCAAATGTCTGACACAAAGTCTTTGATGAGTAAAAGGAGCCCTTAAGATGACTGCTAGATCACCTCTTTAAAAGTTTCAGATGCTCACTGTTCAGCTAGACAGATTATTAAGGTCATTTTAAGATAAACTGAGTCATGAGGCTGAAGTTTCATTTACTGCCAACTGGAGTGCAAATCAAAAAAGCTTATTTATTCACAATCCCATTTTTTTAAAACCGTATACATGCTAGAAAAATCACAGAGCTTTAATTTGTGGCAGGTTGAAGCAAGCTTATTAAGAATGTTAAGTTACCAAGTGCATATCCACTTGTCTGGACTAGCCCACTGCCACATTCTTGTAGCAGGGTTAAAGAGCAGTTTAGTCCCCTCATAAAAAAGCACACTGTTAAAAAGGAGTGACTAATAATCTGGAACCAATAAAATATTATAAGAGATGTGCAGGTCAAGATCAATTATCTACAAAACTCCTGTGTAAATAGCTTAAAAACTGTGTCCTCTGCCTGGCCTTGCTATGTCTTAGTCCTCAATTGATTTGGCACCTCTGGTAAGGTTTAATGAAATAAACACCAACAGCAACAAATTCTGAGGCTTTCTGCTGTGTACATAAATATCAATGCCATCATACAAGCAAGCAGAGTTGGATGAAACAAGAAGGTTGCTACAGACGGTTTCAGTTTGGACTCATAAGATTAATATTAGAATTGGATGGGTCTGCAGAATTCTTCAATTGCTGGTATCCCAATCAGGAGACCCCATATCTTGAAGCCTTAGCTGAGTTAAGTACTGCTCCATTCCAAGCTGGTAAATAAGAATCTCCAGGAAGAAGTTTTCAGCAGCCTATCTTAAACTTCTTCTACCAGTAGCCCTGCCATCCTGAACAGATTCCAAATGAAAGGCAGTTTCTCCTCATGGTGTCTAGAACCTAAGATGTACAGAGGTAAAGTTGTTTGTCCCAAGTCACACAGCTGCTTAATGATAGCACAAGCATGTTCTCTTAACTCCTAACCTAGGTCTTTCTGGTAAATAACCTTACCTATGTTCTTCAATGATACAGATAGTTATAAAATACTAATTACTCTCTTTGTTTAATTACCTTCAATTTCTAAAATAAAATTTTAGAAAATAAAATAAAAATAATTTAAAATGCCCCTGACTTGTTTTTGTTCTTTCTTTTAATCTGTTGGGATTCTTGAAAACAAGGAGGATCACCTGATGCTACTTTTCCACATTCTAACTGCCCACCTTCATGCTTCCTTGCAGTGGTCCAATATTATCTTGAGTTCTTTCTATCAAAAAGAGGTTGCTCAACACTAAAGACTTTTTTTCTTTTTAATATTTCATTGTATCCCAGCCTCTAAGGCAGATAACACCGTAGGGAGATAAAGAGTTGCTCACTGTAACATAATTAGCAAAATTTCTAAACAGATGTTCTTTTAGAAACTAAATATATAGAAAATAACAACATGCTTGGATTTTATTATTGTAGTACATACACTAGATAAGCTCCTGGAGTACTTGAGAATACTAGAGTACTTCTGAAGAGCATTAAGTTATATAAGAAATATAGTCCTATTAGACCAGGCTAATGTTGCCTAATGGCACAGTTTCTCCTACACCTGTTTAGAGTGAGAATGGTCAAGGCAACTTTAAATCAAAGAAGCTATTTTCAGTCAAATCAAGAGTTGTTTTAAAGTCAAGTTTTTTGCACAGAGGCCAAATATCTATGCTGTGAATAAAAAAATGGCACTTGTTTCTCAGTTCCTGTCCCTACTGCTTTGTCATCTAATTGCTTACGAGCACCTCCTGGTAGAGGGCAGTAGAAGGAAAATAACATTAAATACATTCCTTCTAACCCTGTGGTGAGGGGGGAAAAGTAAATTGAAACGTGCAGATTTCTCTTGACCTTGCCTTTCTATTACTTCATAAGTTAGAGCTAGTTACAGAATAAGTAATATTAACCATATAGTTACTCAGAGTCTATGACTAATCATTGAGTAAACATATATTAAGTTCCCATTATACGCCAGGCACTTGGATCTGGGCTTTGATATTTAATGTCATTTCCCAGGGAAACTGCTTGACCTCATAAGACCTCAGTTTCCTCATCTGAGAAACGAGAATTTTATCTTTGTTGACATCATTAAAGAGATAAGTGAAAAAGTGCCTAGCATAGTGAACTTAATTAATTTTGAAAAAGCCACACCACACAACACTTCATTTCTGGCTCTTTGCCAGAAAGAAGGACCTTGATATAGGTGTTTTTAGAGGCAACCCCCAATTATTTCTGTCTTTAAGAATTTAAGCCTAGAAGACAGGACTGCTATCAGTTACACGTTTATTGGTATGTGTTTCACAACACCTTACGTTAACTACATTTAACCTAATCAGAATGTCCTCTGAAACATACACAGAACAACCAAATGTATTCCTTACTGTTTTCCACACCAAAGATACCCAGATGTTGACCAATATGTAGTAAAATACTGTCTTCCTAGGTGAACCAAATATGCTTATTTAGGGGTTTCTTACCTCTTCTCAAGAGTTTGTATGACATTCTTCTAAGTGTCACCCAGTGGACAGTATGTTTAGACATATTTTGGCTCTGAGTGTTTTTAATAGTCCATCTCTGACATTTACTATCTGCTTATAACTGAAATTTTTAAAAGAATATGTTACCAGTGATGTTCAAAGATGAAACTTGGTACAAATTTCCCACTTAATTCCTATCATATGAACTTAAGATTGAGAGACTGAAAAAAACAGGTTATTGGGGGGCAGGGGAAAGGGGTGTTTCTATCTGCTGCAGTGAGTTTGGGAAATCAGTTAAGCCTACTGAGAACTTTCAGCTTAAATACATTATCCAGCCTGTAAACTTACTTCTCTCATGTCACCACTATTAAAGCAAAAATAAAAAAATAAAAATCTATTGCTCTTTTAAGGCTTAAGGGTGCAAGGTGGCATTTTATGACTTTCTCCCGTCAGTGCTGCCTCTGATATGATTCCATGTGTGTAAAAATATTGCTGGCCTAATACAAAAACACTGTGCTTAAAAAAAAAAAAAAAGGACCTGGGTTCAAATTCTAAATCTGCCTCTTATTTATTATATGACCTTGGTCAACTCTCTTCTCTCTGTTTTATCACCTGTAAAATTGAAAATTAAAAAAATAGGCTAGATGATTTCCAAGTTCTTTTCTCTCACTCTGGACAAGTTTTTCAAGGCCATAACCTGGCCCACCTCCCCAGCTATTAACCCCACTACTTTTTCATGCTCTATTCAGGTTTGTTCGCTCATCGATCCAAAATATGGTTTGTCCTTGTCTATTCTTAGGCTTTTTGTTCATGCCGTTATTCTTGCCTGATTCCCTCCCACACCATTCCTTTCCACTTGTCCACTTCATAGGTAAGTTCAGATCCTATGAGAAAAGTAACTAAAAGCATTTCTTCAAAACTCAGTTCAATCTCTTCCTGAAAGCCTTCTATAAGTTCCCCAATCTCAAAATGTTTTGTTCTCTAAAATTCTTAGTGTCTTTTGGTAGTCAACCATACCTAGTGACACTTGTACAAATCTTCCAGAAATAAACATATTTTAGTCAGCTAGTTCTTCAGAAGAGAACCATGCGGAAATATGGGAGCTGAGTAGAAGTAGGCGGTGGGGATTTTAAAGACAGAGGTCTTATGTGGGTAGACCAAGGTCTAGGTTAAAGGGAATAGAGCCGGACCCAGGAACTGGATCCAACTGAGGGGAAAGCCAAATATCTAGGGCTCAAAACTGTCATCCTACATTTGTGGAAGTCTGCCTAGGTCATAGCCCTGTTTATTACATCTCTGTCTCTGAGGAGGAAGTAGTCCCAAGAAAGGCAGTGATGTTGCTTCAGTGGGTACAGTGGATCAGGGGACCTCCTGTTTTAGAAGGTGAGGGGGAGAGGGAGTGTCCCACTAAATAAGGCACAGATCTCAAATTGCAACTCCATGTCTCCCAAATCATTTGCACCTGTAACAAGAAGTTCCTGGAAAAGCATCTGTCACTGTAAGGCAATTTCTTTGATAATCAGGTGTCACTATGCTTCCTTAGAGAAGTATAAAAGCAGAGCAATTATGATCTTGGACTCCAAAGCTACACTGCCAGTGTTTGAAATCCTGGCTCTGCCAGCTAATAACTGCAGGACTTCAGAAAACTTTCCTATCTTCTCAGTGCCTTTATTCCCTCCTCTGTAAAGTTTCTAAGTAATAAAATTGTTATGAGGTTAAGAAGTGTATATATAAAACTATATGCTTTAATATATATATTTAGCTATATAAATATACATCAATCATATATACTTAGTGGTAGAAATTTAGTTATATAATTCTGGGGAAACACAGAGATAGTACTAAATTTGTTTTAAGTAGAGTAATCTCATTCATTTAGCTAATAGTTACTGAGCTTCTACTATGTGCCAAGAACTCAGTTGAATGCTAGGGATACAGTCAATCGTGAATAGTTTCTGTTTTGATGAAGTTAATAGTTTGCTAAGCTATAAGTTGGTGAATACTATGTATCCCATTTTACTATTTTATTCTGGTACATCTAATCCTTGTTATACCTTTAGTAAGAATGTACCTGGTACAGTTTGCTACAGTCCCATTCCACAGAAAGAAAAATGAGTGTCTTATTTTCACCCTATGTCACAGAGCTAATAAATACAGCACAGTCAGGACTAATATACATTGACTCCTAGTTTGTGTGTTTGCTTTTTTTAAATGACATCACCTCCACTTTAAATGTGAACCAACC
The DNA here is from genome assembly GCA_004027475.1 of Anoura caudifer. Lineage (NCBI taxonomy): Eukaryota > Metazoa > Chordata > Mammalia > Chiroptera > Phyllostomidae > Anoura > Anoura caudifer. The sequence continues at coordinate 231,325 of PVKU01002276.1, forward strand.
CGGCAAGCTTGTTAAGTCTCTGATTTATTGGATGCAGAAACATGGTAAAGTTGAATTATAAAAAAACTTAAAAAAAATCTCTAGATGTCACTAGATTACCTGAAAACATAACTCTATGTTAAGGTATAGAAAGGTGATGAAAGAAATATAGAGAGTCATTTATGTTGCAAAACCTCATCAGTTTTTTGCTCAGTTAGCTTCTATATAGCCTGGAAATTTGTTAGGAAAAAATATCATACTTTTTCTTTTCTATAATTCCACTCAAGTCAGGCAAACATAGTCATTATATCATCTGAGCTATTTTGTAAGTATATTAAAGTATGCATTAAAAATACTGCTTTCAATGAAAACAAAAATGATGACTCTTGGAGAACAAACTGATAAAGATTCATCAAGTCTTTCTTGGGTCCTTTCAGGGCACTCAAGCAGTACCTCTCGTGTACTTTTCTATCTCTCTAAGAAGTACAAGCAGCAGTGGCAATATCACGATGTGTGGTTCACTCATCTCACTATCATATGCTATCCTGTTTCAGATGGGCCGGGTCAATGCACTGAACACCTCACAAAGTAACCGAAAACCAAACTTTGAAGCATTTTCTAACTGTGAATGTATCATTCCCCAGAATGTAACATAATTTTCTACACACTACTTGAGATTTCACACCATAATGGCTCATCAAAATCAGAAGCATGGAGAAAAAAATCTTCTGTTACCAAAACTACTTAAACACCCCAAACAAACCATGTGCTAAAATAAAAACAAATGCATGTCTTGCAACAATTTATATTTAATACTTGTTATTGTTGTTATTGTTTAATTAGGCCCTGTGAAAATATCTCTTGGAAGGTATTCAGCAGTTTATGTTAAATGGGTGAAGAATCTATCTTGGGTGCAGTGTGTTCAGGTTATTAAAGTGCCAGTGCTTATTTTATCTCCCCACAAAGTGTTGCTGAGATAATTACTGCTGACAGCTTTATTTAAGGTTCATTTCACTTTTTCTGCTATTTTTCTCTGGTTAGAAGTTCAACAGAGCCCATGGGAAGCCACACCCCTCACACCTGTTAGGCTTCTTCATGTTACGGAGGGCCAGTATGGACATGTCACTTCAAATTAGCATTGTACCAGGGTGCTAACTGTGACAATTACTTATCACAGGTTTAACTTAAAAAAAAAAAAAGTTTCTAATTCAACCACAAAAACAGTGTCACAGAATGTAATTCAAACCTGTAAAAGCAGGTTGCATAAAAAATATTCAGAGAGCCACAGAAAAGGCTCCCAGGTTTGAGCTTTGTCCCGTATCTGAATTATGCAGGAATGCTCTGCAACTGAACATACACTTTAAAACAAAACCAACCCAAAAGGTAAACAAGGAAGAGCCAGTAATTATACTCTACCAGGAAGCAATGGTAATGAGTGGGCCTCTCTGTTTTCTTCATGGTTCTCTCCAAAGCTTGAATATTTTATTAATCTTAATTCCTTTGTGTCATGCAATTAATTCCGTAACAAAATTTCCAGCTAAGCAAAGCAGATATTTCTAGATTTACCAAATGAAAGACAGCTTTGTAACTAGGTAGAAAAGACTCTCCTAATATGTTTTTATTGGGCTTGCAAACCAGATAATTATCATTAGAGAAAGCAGACATTAACACAAAAAGAAAAAAAAAAAGGAAAAGGTAAAACCTCACACTCTTAAATGTGTTTGAGGCTACTTATTATAAGCCCCTCTGTTTCAAGTGCAAAATAATCTCAGAATTATGCCACCTCTGAAAGATCTGGGATGGTTGGGGTGCCTAATACAGACTGCTGTGAGGCTAATTGTGAATCTTGAGTTAATTGCTCTCTCTAGCTAGGGAACTTTAAAAATAAATAAAATGGTCTTTTAAACTATATTTAGTTCAATTTGGGCTCAAGGAAATATCACCAAATGATGATAGCTAAGCTCTGGAAACTTCACTATTTGCTGCTGTTATTTAGAAGACAATTCAGAAAGTCTAGGATAAGTATGTCCACTTCATAATCAGTGCTGATGTATACTAACAAAACAACAGTGAGTGAATATGTATTTCCCACAACATGCACAATCTGATTCACAGATGCCAATGTCCATGACCTGCTCAGAGTTAAAAGGAATTCAATGTTCTTTCATACCACATACACATGCACACACACAGCAACTTGACTGAAAGATGCAAGCCAAAGATTGCAAAGACTAACTCTGAAACAGAATCCAGAAGTTTTAAATGCTTATGAAAAGCAAAGGACAAAATAATTGTGCTGAGCAGGAATTCAACAGAAGAAATTGCTTGTTTGCAGGAAATCATGTCCATTGGTGAATCCACTGTGATTCTGGCATGGCAAAAATTTCAGTACCTTAACAGTTCCATACATGAACAGGGCAATAGAAATGCAGAATTTTTCTCAAGCCAAAATACAGAAGGTATTTGTTTTTATGCAAAAAAACAAAAACAAAACAAAACAATCCTCAAGATGTTTTTCATTTCTCTAACATATAGAAAGTCATTATTAACAAAAGCATATAAATCCAACACAGGAAATACTGATTATATGAATCCAGGATCTTATCAAAACAAGCCCTTTACCTCATTCTATAATCAAAACATATTCACAGAGAATCAATACAAAATCTTAGGTAAGAAAAGGTGCTTTTACCTCAAGCTGGCTCCTCAATTTAAGTTTGATAAAGAGGTTCTGCTAGTGGAAAAACATCATTATTTTAGAGAGCTACCATATTAATCAGTGGTAACTTCAGCTCATCATAACCACAGAACCTTCAAATACACAATGATACATCTCAAGCCTGCTTTGTATGCATAAAGAGTACCAACCAGCCATTTGGCATATGTCTCGTCAATAGTGGGATGCCATTTACCCCACAACACTGTGGAACTCTTTGGAGAGCAAACATAGTCGCTCTGGATATTTTTCCAGCAGCATCTAATTCCTTGGCAAAACTCAGGCAGTTATACTAACAGCTTTGGTCTCAGCACATGGACATAGTGTTGCTGGGCATCTTGTCATGACTTTTTGCTCCTGGGGAAAACAGAGTCTGAATTAACTATACCAATCTAGGCACAGCAGCTTAAATGGGTGTAATCTAGAAATGAGAAAAAAGAATTCCATCTTGTTGGTTAATCCATGCCTGACCCATCCTAGCCAAGTACTTTTTCTCCTTGTACTCAACTCCCACACCCTTATTTTGAACCTCCAGAAATCTTGGTTTGTGGTTCTTTTCAATCTGCCTGTGTCTGTGTGTAGGTATTGAACCCTAAGGTCCTTGAGGACACAGCCTGGATTTTATATTCTCATTTTCAGCTCTCATAGAGCTACCTACTAAAGGTTGCTTTGCTAGGCCAGCCACATAATAAATGTCTACTGCTTGAATTTAAACTGGTACTTTCCTTGCCATGATAAAATATAAAAGATACTTGTAATCTTCTAGAGAAATAAAAATCTACCTAGAAAAAAACCCTGGAAACCACTCCAAAGTGAAATAAGAAGTACCAACAACCATCATTACAGCACCGCGTGACTGACCTCCGGGTCTGAGTGAAAAGTAGAAGGCTCAAAAAAATTCTGACATAAAGCTAGGTTAAATTTTACTTGCTGGCCACTGATGGCTTGAAACCACCTGTCAAAATATATAAAATATTGATCACTCAAATTCAACATCGACATAATTTGAATTTACATATTTTCATTTTTGATGATGGCACACTCGTTTCATTTTACATTTAATATTTGTATATAATTACCTGTGCATTCTAATGTATTTCATCTCTGTAGACTTCATGGAAATTAGAGAAGTTCAAATATCATTTAACTTTGTAAGATATGGCTTTCAAATTTATGAGGATGCAAATATAGCTAATAAAAATGTAGAGTGGTATAGAAATAATACAGTACTGTACACTATACATAAAAATACTCTAATATATTTTAAATAATGTCTCACATAAGGATAATTATACACCACCATTACTTTATTATTATATTTTTTAGGATTCACACCCAGGTAAACATAAGAACTAGTAAGTGATCCCTCTATACTATTGGGTTGACCAACACAGCAGTATGGTTTTTCCCATTAAAAAAAAAGGCATTTTTTTTTCTTCCGGCCAAGATGGAAGCGTAGCTGGACATGCTGTGCCCCCTCTCACAACCAAGATTAAAGACAACAAAAATATAGAACCAAAAGAAAGAAAACCCAACTAGGACAGAGAGAAAATTGAATTGTGCAGGAGTCTGACAACAACGATTTACCCAGACTGGTAAGAGGGGCAGAGTCAGCAGCCGACAGAGTCCGGGGCTGGTGGAGTTGGATCTTGGCGGGATAAGCCAGTGGTGGTCCCAGGCACACAGTCACTCCAGGCACACAGGCGGCAACGTTGCCAAATGCAAGGTGGCCAAGCAGGGCGCACAAGGCGGCGACCACGGACACACATTCGCACACAGATAAACCAGGGGAAAATGGGCAGTAAGACAGACTGTGTGACGCAGGGCCCCAGCACCGAGAAGTGAGGCCTAAAAGCTCCCATTGAAAATACTTGTAGGGGCTGAGGTGCTGGGAGGGAGTTCCAGCCTAACAGGAGAGGTCGCTGAGGAGACCCATGGGGTCCTGGAGTGTGCACAGTCCCACCCACACAGAAATCAGCACCAGAGGGGTACAGCTTGCTTGGGGGAAGCGGTGGAAGTGACTGAAATCTGGCAGAGTGGAGCAACCACCATTGTTCCCTCTTGGACCCTGCCCCCACATCCAGCATCACAACCCAGCAACTGGGCTGCCCCACCCTGGTGAATGCCTAAGGATCCACCCCTCACTACATAACAGCCACGACCAGACAAAAACAAAAACAAAAAATCCCCAAGGATGTCTAAAACAGGAGAACAGACCAGGTCCCGGAGCTAATTCATCTGAATGACTAGGATGTGGTCAACCTATCAGATGCAGAGCTCAAAGCACTGGTAGCCAACCTATCAGAAGCACAGTTCAAAGCTCTGGTGATTAGGAAGCTCACAGAATTGGTTGATTTTGGTCGCAAATTAGAGGAACAAATGGAGGCTACAATAAGTGAAATGAAGAAAAATGCACAGGGAACCAATAGTGATGGGAGGAAAACTGGGACTCAAATCAATGGAGTGGACCAGAAGGAAGAAAGGAACAAACAAACAGAAAAGAATGAAGAAACAAGAATTCAAAAAAATGAGGAGAGGCTTAGGAACCTCCAGGACATCTTTAAACGTCCCAACATCCAAATTATAGGGGTACCAGAAGGGGAAGAGGAAGAGCAACAAGTGGAAAACTGATTTGAACGAATAATAAAGGAGAACTTCCCCAATCTGGCAAAGGAAATTGACTTCCAGGAAGTCCAGGAAGCTCAGACAGTCCCAAAGAAGGTGGACCCAAGGAGGAACACACCAAGGCACATCATCATTACATTA